>JACXVO010003230.1:1630002-1642732 GCA_015501135.1 Hapalochlaena maculosa
GCCCATCTGGGTCAAATAGCCTGTGACAAGGATGGAGTTGTGGACTTGTGTATTTTCCTGGTGGAAATGCCACTGAGCCGTTTCGCAGATTACTGGCCACTACCGACGGAATTTCTTCCGGAAGTTCCTTAAAATCTCAACATAGTATTCCTTGTTGACTGTCTGTCCATGAACATATTTATCTGGCGAAGCAACTCTGGTGTTATAACTTCCCTACTCATCCCACACATCTCATCATCTCTCACAAACTCCTTGCCTTCCTTGAATCTCTTGTGCCACTCAAGGACTGATGCAGATTCATGCAAGATGGTCCATAAGCAGTCTGAAGCATTCCATACATTTCTGTGGCAGTTTTTCCATGTTTAATAGTGAATTTTATTGCATACCATTCTTGTAAAGTATCCAGATTGCATTTTGTAATCCCTTAATTGTGACAATCAGGCTTTTAGTAGGGTGTATTCCAATTCCTGCTATAGCTGTTCCTTTGAACCTGAGAGGAAAAATTAGCCAGTCATCTCATAAGAAGTATAGCGATAACATACTTAACCTTCAAGAGTCTTCGACAATATTAAATGCCTGTAGAAAGAAAGTATTGAAACTTATTGAATACACTTCGTACGTGCAAGAAATTTAAATTAATAGAAATTTTCTCAAGAAATGTACATCGCCAGTCAGCCTGGTTTTCTTTTATTCTCATTGTTTACTGTTCCTTTATTTCATAATTCCAAACGGTGACCGATACTGGTAATGTACAAGGGACATAGGTTCTCATTTTCATTTATCCGAATCTTATATATACTGAGCTTTCAGAAAATTTCCCAGTCGATATTGCTATCTGTTTTTATTCTCAGATAAATTAAATGTTTTCTTTAACGACCTTCTACAATTATATCTTATTGTTTTACCTTGATCATACTCTGAGTATCGATTAAATAATTCAAAGGACTAGTAAGTGAGTGCCTTTCTTCTGTTACCGCAATTGATAGAGGTCCATGCTATTTTCTACTGCAAAATACTGTCCTACACTATCAAATCCTTATTTATACCCCAATACTTGACAACGTGTTCAACAATTACATATTGCTCATTGCAAAATGATCGCTTAGGATCAGTTCTATTAATGACGACACTCGCTTAAACACTGTCAACATAAAATCATTTTAGCTCATTTAGTGATATGATAATAAAAAGACTTCTGAAACATTCATAATATGAATTAACAGAGTACAACGAGGCAAAAATTTCCATATATGAACACTCCCAGAACTGACGCTGAAAGTCTGCAATTAGTATATTGCTGTCATATTTAGTACCATAGTTGCAAACAGGATATGACTCGTGAAATACAGTAGTCAATTTGGCTTTATTTATGTATTGTTATGACGAATTATTATAGCAATTGTCAATAGAGAAAAGTGCAATATTTTTCCAGCTCTCAGTTAAAATTTCTTAGGGATTTACTTTGATGTCCTCCCACCAATGAAAAATAGATGTCTAATGCAATTTTCATAAGTAATATAAATCCGGTCCTCTGTTGACAGGGTTTGCACGTTTCTTATAGGCGCAGGAGTGGCTTTGTGGTAAATAGCTTCCTTACCAACCAAATGGTTCTGGGTTCAGTCTCACTGCCTGGCACCTTGGGCAAGTGTCATATTATATCTTCGGGCCAACGAAAGCCTTGTGAGTGGATTTGGTGGACGAAAACTGGAGGAAGTCCGTCATATACATATATGTATATATATATCTTTTTTTTCTGTATGTTTCTGTGTCTCCCCCCCTCCCCCGTCCTTTGACAGCCAATTCTGATGTGTTTGTGTCTCGTCATCTTTGCTGTTCGGAAAAAGATGACCGATAAAATAAGCACTGGTCTTACAAAGAATATGCCATTGGATCATTGTTTTCGACTAAAAGGCTGTGCTCCAGCATGGCCGCAGTCAAATGACTGAAACACGTAAAAGAAAAAAGAATAAAAAATGAAAATGAATGTGAAAACGCCTGACATTATTTTTCTAGTTTTTTTCTATGTTTGACATTTATGATTATGTTTTTTTGAAAATGTTTTGTTGATTTAAGACGTAACATTTCCTGATTTTAGCGTTTCTTTAATCCCAATGTATCTTCCGCTGAAAATGTCAAAAAATACAAAAACTAATTTGAAATGTAATCAGGACACTAATTAGCTACTTTAAAATATTAACGCTAAAATGTCTCCTTTCACGTGCAATCATCAGTTATTAACGTTTGCGATTGAGGTTTTGCAAACTCAGGTCCTTAGTGCCAGTGAGTGGACAGAAGAATCCAATGCATTAGATACGATAGTGATTGAAATATATTCCACAAATGCTTGGAAGAGGTCCCATATGTATATCAGTAATACCAGGATAAATTGCGGGAGCTAAAATTAACATTTTCACACTTAGAAACTGTTACGCTATTTTTGGTAATAATTTTCTTTTTATTACCCACTAAGGGATTAAACATAGAAAATTACAGACAAACACAGGACAGCACAAATGTGGGTAGAAAAAAATTAAAATATTATATTCATTACGGGCGTTCGATCCCCCAAAACCGAGCACTCGCAAATTTACAATAAATTTCAAACACACACACACACACAAACACACACACACACACACCCACACACTGGACCGACTTGTCACTTGCCGAGTTCAATATCGGATGGTTATGAGAGTCTAAAGGGATACTTACATTGGACGTTTTTCTGTGTATGCATCTATATGATGGGACGGCTATCCTAACATCGAATGATTACATGAATGATGTGAACTCCGCATGTGACCAGTCCGCCCAGTGATCACTCACTCATCTCACTTTTTCCTTCTTCTTCTATGTCTCATTCTTGATTTTCATTTTGGGGTCCAATTCCCCCAAATGTCGTAAAAATCTCTTGGTGATTTTTATATGACGCTGTATAAAGAAATGGACTAACCCAGTGGTGTCTAAAAATGAGCCTATAAAAACATGTCAAATTCTGTTCTCATTCTCACGTTTGCTTTTCAGAGAAACGGATTATTTCTATCACTGAGGTTATTACCGACGGATTATCTCCCTCACTGAAATCATTACTGTTGGATTATTTTACTTTTTACCCCTGGATTATTCTGCTGGACTTACGACACTTATTTCTGATTGACGACGTTTTTGGATTTACTGTTTAATTTTGGATTACAAAATGAATCTTCATTCAACATAAACATCAGTAGCTTCCAGTGTGGAAAGCCTTACTTTGATGGAGAACATGCGGTACGTTACTCTCACTTTGTACTTTTATCTCATATGCGGAAAAATGGAATCTCTTCTATATTATTTCTGTTTTTATAATTTTCTTCTATGATTTTCTCCATATATGTCAGTAGCACGCTTGTCTACCGTGACACATTTAAGATACATACGGGTGTATATATGTCTGTGTATTGCTGATGTTACACATCTTTTGCATGTTTTCTGGACAGTTGCTTTGGAAAGGTCGCGTGTTAAAGAACAACGCTGACTATTTTAGACAAAATGAAACACATCGCTCCGTAGGTGAATGAGAACGACGGAATCGGTATATTGCCGTTATTTCGACTGGCGAGTCAGAGATATTCAGCTTTGTTTAACAGTAAACGTCTTAAAGGGCCTTTTCCTTTGAGAAATCCCCGATGCAATATGAATATAAATATAACGTCTACGTTATGAGTTATCGGTAATATTTACATGTTTTAGTCGTTTCTACTTCAATATATGCTACATATATTGAATGATATAAATACACGTAGAAAGATATCTAACTTAATTTCGAGAAATTGTTAATGTTCAGATTATACAGGAAGTAAACCCGGATCATGAATCACATGTATAAAGCGTGTAAGTGTGAGGATATAACAAAAAAATAATCATCAACCAAGCACAAAAACTTAACCAATGCAAATAACCTTTGCAATCTGGTATAATGAATGTAGACAATTAATAACGTGGAACTATTAAACGATAATACTAATGATAATTTCGTTTGAAAACACCTCCCTGCGAAGAGGGAAGATTCATTCTCAGGAGTTTCTCTCTCAATCCCGGCTCCAAACCGAGAGCTTCAAAGATAAGTTTACCTGAGGATACTGGTTGTACCCACGGTAACAGAGGTTTGAAGACCGCCTAACACACCAGGGTTTTCTCGGCCTTTCAAATATCCTTCCATACAACTTCAAAGCACACCTAGCGCACCTATTAGCACGGTGACTACTTGGGTTTTAAATCCATGGATACCTCCCGGGACAACAGAGTGTAATTGCCACACTTCTCATTCTCCTTCTCAATCACGTTCTTGTTCCAGGGCACTGAAAAGTCTATGATGTGCAATTTCTTTGAAACTTTGTCAATAGCTACCAAATCCAGACAATTATGTTCCACTTGCTTGGCAGTCATGATACATTTCTCCCAACATATTTATGCGTTGCTATTCTCACTAGTTTTTACATCCTCTATTAACTCTTCAAACGATTTCCCAGCACACTTCACCCCAGTTTTCATATAAATCTCCCAAAAATCCAAAGCCTTGTGAGGTCATTACTTCTTCGGTAATTCGGTAATAATAATAATAATAATAATAATAATAATAATAATAATAATAATAATAATAATAATAATAATAATAATAATAATAATAATAATACAAAAGCTAGATCTGGGAATAACAGCAGAAATGCTACAAAAACCTTGTTTACTTGGAATAGCAAGGATCATTCGAAAAGTGTTGGACATGAAACAATGAAAATAGGGATGCCGCAATACCTAAGACCACTGGTTGTGGCCCGCTATTGCAGCTCAACACCCAAGATAGAACATCAATCTTGTGAATGGAAATAAATAATAATAATAACAACAACAACAATAATGATAATAATAATAATGATAATAATAATAATAATAATAATAATAATAACGGTTTTAGAATTTTAGAGAAGGATTGGTGGCTAAATAGATTTCATCGACTCCGGTTATCGACTAGTGATTCGTTTATTAAATGCGAAAGCATAGTTTTCTGTCCGGTATGCGATCGATTTTACTGACCGATATATTATAACTCCGTACAGTATGCATTTGCAGTTTTATTAAAGATTATCTTTACGAATTTTGTTCAAATATCATATATTCAACAAACTATAACTATTAATTTATTACTACGTTTCGAAGACTTCATTTCGCACCATATCAATTGTTGCCGAATATATTGCTTGCACAGATCTTTCTTTCTTTAAGCGTTTGTCGTATTATTGAAATATTTCGCAGTTTCTGTAATTTCTTTTGCAATTCTACGCGGCAATATGAGTGTGCACTCATCATGCAAAACAATGCTCACTGCCAGTACTAACCCTCTTAATTTCTTAATTTCTTTCATCATAATTAGATATAATGAATTATAATTTTTATGTTGGTGTTATACATATTGAGCATATACTGGGTTTTTACTGTCTGTACCTTTTCTAAAATTATACGAATATTCCAGAAAGTTCATCCCGACAAACTGATTATTTTGTCAGTATAAGCTAGGGGTTATTTTCGTAACCATTTTATTGCTAACACTCATCTGGGACGATTGCGGAAGTTCTGTTTCAATGATTTTCCATTATGTCATCATGCAAACTGCCATCAGCCACTTTCTCATTTGCTTATCACATCTTAGCCTTCACACGTGGTACAGGATCATAGGCTAATTGTGGCTTCACCGACCACATTTTTATTATTGTGCTATCCAACCTTCCACGCTAATGTCCAATGTTGCTTCTCCGACCTGAATTGTCTCTACCATATTTCCATGTCTTCCACCGCAAACTGTACAACCATACCGAGACTTTGATTTTGCCAGTCCCTTCGTGTATTCATGTGACATGGAAGTTCACGATCTTCTCCATACTTAGCCGTATGGCAGCCACCAGCCAGGTTACACTTAACTATGAGTTCATGTTTTCTACCCTGACCCTTGAATTACGTCTCCCAAGACACACTACTAGAAGTACCACTTCATTTATTTTCAAATGTGTATTTGTGTGCAGCTTGCCAGTAGATACCACTGGAAACTTCACTTCCACTGTTCCAGTTTCTTTTCCCTCTGGCTATGTAGGACGTTTCTTGCCATATTCGTTTAACAGCCGTCGTGATGACTTCAATTTTCGTGGCTGCTATCGATTAAGTTCTATAATTTATGACTTTCTCATTTAACACAATTTGGTGTGGAAACATCACGACTTTCTTCTCATACTTTTAATAATTTCTTTGAATTTGCTTATATTTTCTCCAGGATCATGGCATTCCTTCTTTTCTTTCGACACCTCTATATACGTTTTTTTACTCTTTACTCTTTTACTTTTACGTGTTTCAGTCATTTGACTGCGGCCATGCTGGAGCACCGCCTTTAGTCGAACACATTGACCCCAGAACTTATTCTTTTGTAAGTCCAGTACTTATTCTATCGGTCTCTATTTGCCGAACCGCTAAATGACGGGGACACAAACACACCAGCATCGGTTGTCAAGCGATGATGGGGGACAAACACAGACACAGAAACACACAGAAAGAATATATATATATATATATACATATATACGACGGGCTTCTTCCAGTTTCCGTCTACCAAATCCACTCACAAGGCTTTGGTCGGCCCGAGGCTATAGTAGAAGACACTTTCCCAAGGTGCCGTGCAGTGGGATTGAACCCGGGACCAAACTACTTACCACACGACCACGCCTGCACCTCTATATACGTTTTTGTCTTTACCATTACTTCATATCTCCTCTCCAAACACACTACTATTTCTTCCTCAAACGACACAAGATTTGAAAAAGCACATTTCACAAAGTCTAATGAAAAATAATACGATTCTTCGCAACTCCTCACCCGACCCCCTCCATTAAACAAAAAGGTAAACCCGGCACCGCTGAGACGGCAATCCCCCCGTAAAAAAAAACACGAGTATAACTTGTAAAACGAACAAATCAACTGATAAACGCGACACCGGAAACAAATTCCTATTTTATGAATTTGGCCATGAAGGCTTTACATAGAAAGAGCAGCATGAGGTGGAAAAAGGGAAGTGAAAAAAAGCTAGAATGAAACCGTTCGATCTCACCTCCTAGCATCTTCGTTGAACCTCTTAATACTGTTATATTATTTTTTAATCACGGCTTATGATACTTGATATTTTCGTTTTTTAGCAACAGCTAATCGCCATCCTTCCGAACAATGTTTATATTAAAATATTAAAATATCATGAACACTTACTTGTTTCAGCGCTGAGCTGCGTCAAGTTTCTAAACAGGACACTGGTAATCTTGATTTTCAACACAGTATTTCAACTTACACATGTATTTTGATTTAACCACTACACAACGGATGTATTTGGACACCACTTCACACTTGATACATCCACTTTTATAGTGTTGGACCAAAAGTGTATTTGCTCATATAAATCTTGGTTTTCACCAGCATATTATATAATGTTATTTGTTTAATTCTGTGAACGGTGAAATTTGCTATTCCTGATGTGCTTGTGTCAGTTTTCATGTCAGTTGGGACAGGAGACCTGGAGGCAGCTAGTGACTGTAGGAGTGGTTGAAGTAGAAATGAGTTGGGTGGGTGTAGAATATAATAAATTGTTTTACCCCCACTTTCTGCAGTCCATTTTATGTAAGCTCTTCGTGTACAATGTCACAAAATAAAGAAGTTTGCGTCCGGTATAGCTTTGTTGTTTTTTTTGCGTGATATTTGATGGCTAAAAGGTGCGTCATTTTCCTTCTTGTTTAATGGAGGGGTGTCGGGGTTAAATTATACATCATCAGAGTTTGTGAACAATACTTCTTCAAAATTTGTGCCGTCTGAGAAAGAGATGTTGGTTTCTTTGAAGAGGAGAGATGGATTAATATAGAAGGAAAATATGCAGAGGTGACGAAGGAAAGCAGAGAAAACTAGAGGCTGAAGGATATAAGAAAATTCAAGGAAATGATTAAAAGGGTGGGGAATGGAGAATTTTGTGTTCCCTTCAAAAGAGGTGTTAAAAGAGAAAAATGATAAAACCATAATTTATAGAATATTCATTGTAGCACACATGTTAGTAGAAGCCATGACGACGGTTCAAATAGAAAAGTTACAAATCTGGCGAGGAATGTCTTAACTAGATAAAGAGAAAAATTCGAACAACGGAGGTTTGGTTTCGGGAGGTACCTACTGCTAGGCTGTAATAAGCATCACTCGTGGGATGGTGTCGTACTTTATAGCATGTACATTTTTACCTCTTTCATTTCTTTTCAAATTCTATTTCCCATTCACTATCCATCTCTTCTTCTACGGCGCTGGTGCTAGTGTTTGTCTGTGGTGCAATTTCTCTCTTGTTTTGCCTCAACATCCACGAACGGTGTAGTACCAACCACGTTCACACTTATCTCTCCTTATCCTTCACATTCTATTTATTTATCGGGGAAGTAAAACTCTATGGCAAATATAGCGTACAAGCGAGCTCCACTGCCATAGATATGATAGGAACACATTATTCAAGACCAAGCAATGGGGAAAAAGGTTTTGGGTAGGAATAGATATAATGCTATAGGAAAATAATGAAAGGAATTGGAAGGGAGGTTTATAAGTTTTTCGGGATACAACAGGGTGGAGATTTACTTTATTCTTTTTCTTTTATTCGTTTACGTGTTTCAGTCATTTGGCTGCGGCCATGCTGGAGCACTGCATTAGTCCAACAGATCGACCCATATCTTATACTTTTGTAAGCTCAGTACTTATTTTATCGGTCTCTTTTGCTGAATCACCAAGTGATGGAGACACAAAGACAGCAGCATTGGTTGTCATGCGACGAGGGGGGCAATTGCAGAGACCGAACACACACAGAAAGAAAATATATATGCATATATATGCGACAAAATTTTTCCAGTTTCCGTCTACCAAATCCATTCACAAGTCTGTGGTCGGACCGGGACTATAGTAGATGACACTTGCCAAAGGTGCCACGCAGTGGGACTGAACCTTGGACCATGTGGCTGGTAGACAAGCTACTTATCACATAACCACTCCTGGTGAAGAAAATTAAAGAATAAAGAGTATTTCAGATTTGTATCACGTTCGAAAGTGACCAGAAGGAATAAATAAAGTTATCACGTGGCTGGTAGACAAGCTACTTACCACATAACCACTCCTGGCGAAGAAAATTAAAGAGTAAAGAGTGTTTCAGATTTGTATCACGTTCGAAAGTGACCAGAAGGAATAAATTCCCAGTATTAGATGCATCGGCAATAGAAGGAACTGGAATAATAAACTGGTAAAGGAATTAACTAAAGAGGATAGACTCGAAGACATGTACGTCATTGCTATTCCATCGAAAGAGTGACAGCCATCGGTTGTACTTGGCCGGAAGGAAGGATATGAGAGGTTTTATTAGCTACCATAAATACTTGGCGTGGTTTGAAAAGTAATGTTGTGTAACCATTGCTGAAGCATGTGGAGACTATCGGCAAAATGCAACTGAAAGTGATTTTGAGACAAAGAAATCTATAAAGGTAAAACCACATGGATACTGAAATGGTATGGAAGTAAATATGATGGCATGGAACGAAAAAAACAATTTGAAGATAACAATAAATGCAGAAGGCAATTGATTATGGAGGCAGAGGAGTGTCTTACAGATACAGACAGCATGACAAATGAACAAGCTATATGAAATGCATAATTAATAAAGTAACTGTGTTCGACAAATGTAGAATGTGTGGAATGAGACAGTGGCGTGCATAACTATCGGGTGCCCGAAAATGGGACATCCTTAATACAAAAGATAACATCAAGTGGCATGAATTATTCATCGGAAATGACAAAGACATTAGACAAATCCCAGAAGGAGTTACTGAGAATGAGGATAGCTAAATCTTGTGAAATGCAGTGATTCAATATGTCTATCAATATGAAGGTTGAAAACATGACATGGTTAGATCAGAAAAGAAAGGTCCAGCATTGTAATTGACACAGCATGTCTTGATAAGAGAAATAAAAAAGAAGAGAATGTGAACAATTATCACATATAGAAATGCGAAATACGCATGCTGTGTGCAGTGAAGAAAGGGGACATGTTGTCAACAGTGATTCGTGCATTAGAAAGAAGTAGCACCCGCGAACGACGGTAAACATTAGATTGGAAGAGATGGTTGTGTCTTCAGATGGTGAAGCAGGATGGCCTTGTAATAGCAAAACAGAAGAGTACGCAATGTGTTGGGTTTTAAACGTGAAGCACGAAGACTGGTGCTTATTAAATTTAACATGTATTTAAGATCAACAACTTGAAGGAGAGTCGAATACATAATCGCGTTGAACAAATAGCAAGAAACGGTGCTAGGGCTTGCAAGTTAAGGCAAAGTTGCCACTACTAATATCTGCATATGTGTCTGCCTACGTGCCTGTGTGTATATGTGCTTGTGTGGGAACATTTCAATGCGTGTTCATGTATAGTTATATCTAAACACATCACTTTATAAGGAGGCTAACATATTAATTCGTTTGCGTTTTATGATACAACGCAAAAATTTTTGCGTATATGGTGAAACACTTTTCTTAACCGCGCATATATTGAGCAATTAGGACAAGTTAAATTCCAAATACAACCCTGATTTAATAACAAACCAACAAGATCGATCGTGGCAATAACGAATATTTTGTACGTTACTGTACACATTGTACCTTTCCTCAAACATTAGCAACAGAATGCCCTTCACATCCCATGATACACACTAAGAAATGAAGTTCAAAATTGAACCTCTAGACATTGATACAGTAGCAACACCCCAAAATGTGCGATTTCGCACCTCGTGAGTTCAAAACTGAACCTCCTAGCAGCACCCCAAAGGATGCAACTACGCATCTCGTGGGTTCAGAACTGAACCTCCTAGGGTGAAGGCGGTTCGGTTTTGAACCCACGGTGTTCGAAATTGCAACATCTGAGGTGTTGATATTGTATCAACATCTAGAAGTCCAATTAAGAACTTTTATTTCTTAGAGTTGAATGCTTTACAAAAAAAGACGCTTCAAAGCATAGTGGGAGGCATACAAAACCACATTCCAGATATTTATCTGAATTTTATAATTTAATTCAATACTGCACTTTTGTCTGGAGCTGGGTAAAGAATTATTTTATTAGCCTCAACAAGGAAGCCGGTATGCATTCGGCCGCCAGCAGAAGAAGAAAGAATTGCATATTCTACCTCATGGATATAAAATTGAGAACCTAGTTATGACTGCAATTTGTTACATACACTCCCATTTCTGTTACCCAAACAACATATAGCAATAGGAATATTGATTTTTACACTTTATCCGTCTGTGTCCTTGAGCTATAACGCATGAACATCACATAATCCTAGTCCACTCCTCTTCTGTTAACCTTCATTGCCTTCTGACTAAGAAATCAATAATGATTATAACGATTAGAATGACAATGAAATTATTAATGCGGACAATTGTGATGCAGATCATAGTTATGATAGTGATTACTGACATGTTGTTGACAATGTTTATGTGAACATTATTATGATGATGCTGGTTATGATGATGATGATGATGATGATGATGATGATGTAGGTGAGAGTGGTGGCCTGGTTGTAGGAGGAGGAGGAGGAAGAAGAGAAGGGGGATATTGTTGATAATGCTGATGAAAAGGAGGTTATTATATTGCTTAGAGCTCTTCTGTGTATCAGTCTATTTATTAAGATAAGTACTTTACTGTATACAATTAATAAATGAGTGACAGTCGCTGTAAAATAAACAAGAGCATCGGAGGAAATCAAAAGAGATTCTTACATCTGGCTCATTGAGTATATCTATGATTCATGCTGCATTAATTTGATAGATGAAAGGACTTTCATAACGTAGAAAACAATAACACAATCGAAAGCAAGCCTAAACAGATGGAAATAGATATGAAGTAAATAATAATATCAAACTACAACATATGGCTGAATGTAGACGAAATAAGAAGCATAAGAGATTTTAGTGTAGGTCCTAACATAACAATATTTCATGAAGTAATCTTGGAGTGTGTAATTAAGTGTGGGTATCAAAAGAAAACACACGAAGAACGAGAGTAAAAACAACTAATAATAACAAGTAAGACTATACCGATAACAATTATACTACAATCATACTACGCCGACGACCACCATCACAATCTCAACCAATAACAACACCACCACCAACAACAACAACAGTATAATAATAATAATAATAACAACAACAACAACAACAACAACAACAACAACAACAACAACAACAACAACAATAATAATAATAATAATAATAATGATAATAATAATAATAATAATAAAAATAATAATAATTCTGTTTGATATCTTTTGATAACAACTCCCTGAAAAGAAATGAGTTTTATTCTTAGGGGATTCTCCCCCAATCCCGGCTTCAAACCAGGAGCTTCAAATATTGAGGGTTTTCCTGAGGATACTGGTGGGACAAACAATAACAGAGGTTTGCAGACCTCCCAACACAACAGGGATTCATATCTCTTTCAAATATCACTCTAAACGACTAGACACCACTCCGAGCGCGCCTAGCACCACCAGCACTACTTGGGTTCTAACTCAATGGACACGCCTTATCTCCCGGGCCAATGGATCGTACTTGCTACGCTTCTCATCTCCTTCTCAATCACGTTCTTGTCCCAGGGCACTGAAAA
>JACXVO010003244.1:256209-267241 GCA_015501135.1 Hapalochlaena maculosa
CTATGATAATTTTGAAACTAATTGTGTAATTATAGTCTGACATATATTTTTCTTTGTCCGGTGTACTTAATTCTACGTAAAATCTGAACAAAGAATAAATTTAACTAAAGAATCTCTTCGCTAGTTCTACATGCTTTTACCTTGTATATTTTTAAATAATAAATTGCAGGAGATTAAGGGAAATAATCCTTTCATAACTGCCGATTTTTCAACCCAAAACGATGTGACTTACTTCTCGCAAACTTTAGCGCGCAGTGGGAAAAGGACGGCGCCCTCGGCGCCTGATGATATCCACTACGTTCTGATGGCAGAGCTTATTCATATATGGCAACTTGAACTGTTGATCTGCTGAGGTTGTTTTTCTTCATTAATACGTGTACTTATCAC
Organism: Hapalochlaena maculosa; assembly: GCA_015501135.1. NCBI lineage: Eukaryota > Metazoa > Mollusca > Cephalopoda > Octopoda > Octopodidae > Hapalochlaena > Hapalochlaena maculosa. The sequence continues at coordinate 256,597 of JACXVO010003244.1, forward strand.
ACGCATCCGGTTTTAGTGGAGTAATTTATAAGCACATCGTGTCTTTTTAAAAGCTTTTCATATTTTTGTCAATATATATATATATATATATATATATATATATATATATATATATATATATATATATATATATGTGTGTGTGTGTGTGTGTGTGTATGTATATGTGTGTGCGTGTTTATATGTGTGTGTTTGTGAATGAGTGTGTGTTATGTACCCCTGATCACTGATCACTGACAATTCCTTTCCGTGAACACACAAATGTATCCAAACGCTCACATACACATACATACACACATTCATTAATGCATACATACAAGTGATTGTATGTATGTGTGTATGTATGTGTGTGTATATACATGTGTGCATGTAGGGAGGTATGTATATTCATGTGCAGACATGTGGTCGTGCGTGCATTTATTAAAATGCATATAATTAAGAAAGAATTAATTTGCATATATTTGACAGTGCATGGTATATTTCTGAAATACAACTTAAGTAGTACTTTCTATGCATAGGTCGTGAAGATTCAATTCATATAAAGATTTATTTGGCAGTAGCTATTTCAGGAAATGATGAGTCGTTTTTATTGTGTGCACAACATAATGAACATTTAGATTTCGACAATCTTATTTAATAGCTATTGAGTCTAATGTGAAAGCATTTACATAATAAAAGAAACGCCTGCTATAATACTACATTTTCTCACTAAAATAATGATTGCTTCGTAAGTATTGTTCGACACTTAAATACAAAAGGATTTCTAATATAGTTGCACAAATGCGTAGCATAATTATGTAAGTGGTTGTAATGAACCCAACAGAAACAAGTTGCTTATTTTGTAAACACCGATTAGCAGTTAATAGATCAATAGCTAAATTTAGGCTTCTTCAAAACAAGCTGCATACGACTGCATTACACCTAATACGAATAATACAAACGAGTTCATGAATATTGCATCTTTGGGAGAGGAATACACGAGGTTGTTACGATGCAAATATGCCTGATTCACGTTCGAACTCTTTACAAAGTCATTTACTGCATTTTGTGATGGGTAAATAGATGTAAGCATTCCCAGCTCAATTCACCATACTCTGTAATGAGATTGCTGGATGCATGTACTCCCATGTGGTTTTCTGCTCTGCAGCAATAGAGTCCCGAAAGCCGGACACTTCAAGATGGTGTTTCACTCATCGGGACTCCAAGCGCGTGCAACATAGGCAATGATAAAGAAAATTTGCATGGATATATGCAAAGTACCTTTTCGATACGGACATTATTTGCACAGATGAAATTTTAGCTGGTCTATGTGGCCGGATATCCTGTACATTATTTCGAGCTCTAAAATATCACTCTCTTCAGTATTGTCCGTAGAACACGCGTGCCAAAACTATCATAGTTCTCACGAATATCTTCTGATAAAAAAATAATCACTAATGAAACTGAAGCAGTAATACAGTTCCGTGCAATATAAATAGACCTTGTCGTCAGATAATCTTCTCTTTCAATGTCCGGAATATTCAGAAAATACTTGTCAATCATTTGCGTTAGTGACCTTCAAAAAGCAAACCATATTTCTTTTAAAGAAGATTTAATTATATACATATATACTCAGATTATTTGAAGTTACGAACAATGTACAAGCAATATGCTATGTATTTAATGTTTTAGAACCAATGGTGTCCGTACTTTCCTTCGTCTACCAAGCCACCTAAAAAAATTTACTCATTTAGCAGAAAGGTATAGAATATAACTATGTTGTACGGGCAAGTTATATAATTATCATTATTTCTTTATTGAAATCAATAATTTAATTTTTTTATCTATTTATATATTTTTTGACAAAATAATATTACATTTTAAAGTAAAGGTAAAGAAACCTATGAGAGTAAAACAAATTAATTGCTACAAATATGAGATAGCTTTTATTCATTGTCTAAATTAAAGCAACTAAACTACGCAGCATAAGTATTTTGCCAGACGTATAATATTGAATGCGTAGACAACCAGGCACGAAATAAAAAGAAGAAAGATAAACGATTAAATACTCATTCGCGTACCAGTTACTATGACTCGAAAGAAAAACATCTGATTTCGTTAAAAAATTCGCCTCTCAATTTCTTGACCGCCTTGAAATAGAATCCCGATCACTCTAGCATTGTATCTAACACGAAAACGAAATATTCCTGAAGCATATAGATGTATTCCTGAAAAGCTGGAATGGCATGCCTGGAAGGCGGATGAATATCTATTTCCTTGGCATAGACTAATCATTGGCTACCCAAAATCCTAAGTAACTATAATGTTATATAATTCTTAACTTTCTACAGATTATATCTTAAAGTTTGAAAGCAAAGATAAGCGTGATGTTTACAGAAATGGTTAAATACAGCGAAAATGCCTAATAATTATACTGATTAGCTTAATTAACTGCATGTGTCATAAACATTTACTACATTCCTCATTATATGCTGTATGACTTAAATTAGTATGCCCTTCCTCTACACTTATCGGTATGAACAATTGTATAAAATATTCATATTTCAATCAATATTTTTCACAACCCATCATCATTAACTGTTAAATGACTCCGATTCAATTTATTCTTTGAATGTTTTTCTCCCTGATGGTTTGCATGCATCACATATCTATTAACATTTATAACTTCTTCAGAATATTGGACAGCTCGCGTGTTAATTGTTCAAATAAAGGTAATTTGAGCTGTTGACCAATTATGCTGGTCAGTTGGATAATGGGATGGAAATATTGAATAGCAATTTTATATGACTGACAATTAGCACACATTTAAATTTTAAAGCGACATTTGTTTTTCTTTATATTTTTGTAGTCCAAATTAAATCTCAAGTGGTCCTCTGCCAATCTCACGAAGACTTTATTAACGAAAGAAGACTTTCTGAAGTAGAAGTTGAAGTAATTAACAATTTATTTAAATAAATGACTGCGTAATTCTTATCATCTTAGTGGCAAAATATAATATAAACGTGATATATTTCTTTCATGTATCGGAACATGTTATTATCGATGTGTTATATATGGTAGTTTGCAAAAATATGTTGTATACGTGTTTTTTTGCACAAATATGTTATTTATGTAGCTAGAGTTTACAATCCAATCACGAAATCATATTTTAATCAAGAATGACCATGATGCAGTAAGAATAATTTCTTTTAAAGCAATTGTCTAAAAAGAAGAGTTTTGCTTGTGAAAAAAGTTTGCCATTATAAAGATGTTCTAGAATGTTTATTTTAAAAAGGGAATTTCGTAATTACTTTGTTACCTATTGTATGAACGAAATCATTTTACTTTAAGTGTCCGAATTATTAATAATTTCCCAAAGGAATAATACGTCGAAAAAACACAATTAGAAATAATAGATCTCCAATATACTGAAATAATTGTTTTAGCATCCACTACGTAGAAAACAATGTTTAATGAAGGAACTGATGTTATCACTTATTATTCATTTACTTTCCTATTCACGTTTAGTATTTCCAACAAATATATTAGTTTGCAATGTTTATCTTGTTTCCTTTATGTTCTACCTTTCGACAATCATTTATTATATTTATATTATTCCAGCCTATACATATAGACAACACTTAAGGTCATATTATAAAAAAAAAGAAAATTTGACCGTTTACTCACGGCTGATAAAATGTGTGCTTTAAGCATCCGAACCTATTTGAAGCTTTAAATATTGGATTTCAAATTTTTTATTTTGCAATCTGATTGGTTACATGATTCTGCATGAATTTATACCTAATAATAGTAGAGACGATTATCATATTCAAAATCGGAAGAACCCAGTAATGATATCTACCGGCACCAAAATAATCCACAGCAATGTATGTAAACATGCATTGCGTTTATTACGACTTCGATTTAATACTGGAGTATAAGATTCTCTATCCTATATCACCCCATCTCGATACTCTTCCAGTTGCAACAGTTCCACCCACGAATTCTATGTCAGTGACAGGCAAGTAAGCTACCAGGCAATTTTAATTCTCTATCCTCTACACATTTCTTGTTCTCATACTTGGCGTGCTGCCTTCCATTCTCATCTATGTTTTGCATAAACTTCCACTTTTCTCCCTAGCTTTCAGAAATGGACTTCGTTTAACTATTCCAATTTCATCTGTTGCTACGTTCTGAGTTCAAATTCCGCCAACTTTGCATTCCTTTTTTTCGGAGTCGATAAAGAAAATACTAGTTCTGTCCTTAGCGTACTTAGTCTCACTCTAATTAAGTGGTGCTCTCCCCAGAAATTTAAATAATTGTGCCTAGTGTAGAAAAGAATATTTTACAAAACTGGTCGATGTTTGACGCACTTCTCTAAGGCGGAGCAGTTAAATGTTTAAAATGTGGGATAGCTAATTCACATATTCAGAAATATTTTTATTTGTTTTTAGGATACATTAATACCACGCTTCGAAATATCTTATAATAGACACCATCGTAAACAATATTAATCATTAAACCTGCCCACAACATAAATTGCAGATTTAATTTCTTCTATCTGCTTTGAAACATAACATAGCATAAATCAGGCTACCGAGCATTCCTACTGAAATACACATACTGTCATGTATGTGTTCAGACACTAGATGTTTTTGCAGATAAATAGACATATATATCGATGGTATTATCGTCTAATAATAATGTAGTGCATAATCGATATTTCAACATACCTTCCACCCTCAGTATTTTTTCAACCACGAAATTACTCTTTCACATATTCCATATTTCCAGCTTCTATTACTACAACTGCTTCTGGATTCTGCATCATGAGATACTTTCTCTCCTTTATTTTGTTAAAGAAAATGCCTGCAATACTGAAACAATTCCTTTATTAAAGTTATTTATATTTGTTTATTTTATCGAATTTCATAATTAGAAATACATCTGTTTCAATCTAGAAATCATGTAGGATTCTTGTTTTTTATTCCTTTATTATACACACGGGGCTATACGTACAGGAGACAAACAAAGACAGACAATTTGGCCGGACTAGTTGATAAGATTGACCACAATACGTGACTGGTACTTAATTTATCGACCCCGAAAGGATGAAAGGCTAAGTTGATCTCGGGGGAATTTGAACTTAGAACGTAGCAACAGACGAAATATTTCTAAACATGTAGTCCGACATGCTAGCGATTCTGACATCTGACCACCTTCTTGTTTCTAAAGAGTATTGTATTCTTGTCGATATTTGAGAAACATCCTACAAGTTAGCAACTAAACGATGTTATGAATTTAAATTTCAATATATTCGATATTCAAGAGTGCAATGAAGAATATCACATCACTCAGTTGAAATATTAATTATGCCGATACTAAAACTTCTTTGCAGTTTGGAGTTGCGAAAATCATATAATTTAGTATGTTTTTACTAGATAAATTACATGTTCCAAATTTATTTGCCGTTAATAAAAGATGGCATGTAAATCATTCGGCCAAATCTAAACTCCCGTTAGTATTTATCACATATCGTATACTGATTAAAGCTGTTAAAATATATAATCGTACCGTTAAAGGAAATTTTGGGTCGCACGATGTAGAAATATGTTCGAAGTTTATAAAAGATATATCCATAGTCTACTCTGAAATCCTTTAGCGAAAACAATCCTGATATGTTAATGATTTTCTATCAAATTGTAAAGAATAAATTTGCAAAAATGTTTAAACTGAATAATGTAGAAGAATTTAATAATGCTCTTTTTAATACAACGTGTATTAAAAATAACAAAATGCCAACTCGCTGTCTTGAGATGCTATGATGATATAGCTCCGTACTACACGTTAATTTCATAAAACATAGATGCGTGCATGTCATATATTATTCCCATTGAATTCCTTTACATCGATGATTGCATACATTTTGTATTATTTTCACCGCGTCGACATTGTTTAAAAATAAGTCATATCGAAATATGAAAGGAAGCTATATTTGTTTCACTTCATATTATATAATATGAATTATATGGATATGGAACTATGAAAACTACTAATAGTTTAAATAAACAAGAAAAGAGAAAATGTCATTTTCATCTCTTTCAACAAATGGCAAAGCAACTATAATTAGTTTTACATGATAATGAGAAAAAGCAGCGGTTTCCTGAATACATCGAATATTGCGACTCATGTCTTATTAACATATATTTTGTAATTAGGGAAGGCATCAGACTAATGATCGGTGTAAAAATATTGTTTAAACTAACGCTCAGACAAGTAGGCGGAATGTAAAATATTGGTTTCGAAACCATGCTGTGAGTTCTAAGTCCCCCAGAAATAGGAAAGTGTTGAATGCATTGCCTGTGGATGAGTCACAGTTACTAGGGAAGAAGAGGATAGATACGCATGATGTAATCCAATTAGTTAGCATCTCCAAAGAATTTGTAGCTGGTATGATAAAAAGGGGGTGAGGAATGAGGAGGGTCGTATTAATATACTTAAATCTACAGGTAAAAATCTTAACCTTTTTTGTACAATCCTAAGTTTCCCATTTTGTTATTGAGCATTTCAGAAATATTGTATATCTTTTTGCTCTGAAAGAAGTTATTTTACTTCTGTCAAATAATATATAATAACGAAGAGATTTATGCAGTTACAGTTCAAAACAAATATAATTCGTGAACTGCAGAAAAACCATGGGAAGGGAATGGTTTATAGAAAGTCGTATTTCTGAAGAATGAGAATTTGCTGAAGTCATTCGTGCATGCACTTAATGCAACATATATTATGTACCTAATTTCATATTTTTATATTTTCGTCTCCCAAGTATTTGCTTTTATTATACAAAAGATACATTTTCGGAGTGACACTGCGTTCACAAAATACAATCTAATCAGTATATATGATTGCTGTTGTGTTTGGACAGGTCAACGGGATAACACTATGAGTAGTTTGTATTATTATCATTATATTATTATTATTATTATTATTATTATTATTATTATTATTGTTATTATTATTATTATTATTATTATTATCTAAAGCATTCTCTTTATCTGCATGTCTCTTTACGGGCATTTGCCGAGGCACACTTAGCAACCTAAAAAAGTGAAGTATAAGAGATGTTGCCGTATGATTGAAAACTTGGGAAGTAGGAAGGGGAGTGGTATGAAGAGTAATAAAATAACCTTATGTAGTACAACATATACACTAAAAACGGTAGCGGTTTCTAAGATCGTGGGAAGTACTAATCAGCCCTACCTTTTGGATCTCGTTGAGGTATGGTTTCCTTGGTATCTTATCTAAATGGTTCTGTTATCCCTTCTTAATCATACCAAAGGTACCCGCGATAAAGGAACAATTTTTGCTTTGAGATGCCGCATCTTTTCTATTTCAATTTGTAGATTCTCATATTATTTTAGCCTTTCAAAATCTTTTACAAATATATTTTTATCAGATGGAACGCTTATATCCATTAGTGTGCAAATATTTTCTAAATGGTTTTTAATTATTATGTCTGGGCGATTAGCATGGATCGTTGTGTCGGTGTTGACTGGGAATCCCAGAGGATAGTCATAACTTTTCTTCTTTGATTGGCTCCGGATGATGTTCGTACCAGTAAGTAGGCGAGCTGATTTTCTAGCGTTTATATATTTTCCAATGCAAATACTGTTCTAACCGATCATGAAGATTTCTGTATTCGCTTGGTGTCAGCACAAGACATTCAGAGATGAGATGACGTATAGTTTCTTCAAATCTTTCACAGAATCTGCATTTAGGGTTTGTACCATATTGGTAGATTTAGGTGTGCAAGCTTTAAACTTGTGCTACTAATATGAAACTTTCAGTCTCTGCCTTCAGCCCTGAACTTCTGAGCTACTGATGGATCTACATCAGCATTTCGACTTCGAAGTATATATTATCCAAGTAGAAACTGCTGGCTCCGTCGCTACTCAATTTGTTTAAGCCCGTTCTTTTTTGCAATTTGGTTGATCTGTTTTGGTGTTTATTATTTTTTTTTGAGTGTGAATTCAGTTTCTTCATCCAATTCAGGATTAATACCAAGCTCCCTTGCAAATTTGTAAGCTTCCTTGGCAATTGAATGTGACTGTTGTTTTTGTGTTTGCACACAAGCTGCAACATATAGTCGTCTGTACCTTATAGGTACTCATTCATTGCTATTGTGGAAGTCTTATAGCATAATTCTACCTGCATCATTCCTCTGTTTTCATCGCTTTAGGTAGGTATAAATGATCAACGTCTGCTTTTGAGTGGTACATTTTCTTAGATGTCAATAATTTTCTTGTCTCCTCAGACGTTGCAACTCTGTAAGATTCCAATTAATGGTATAACAACTTTTATTGAAATATTGGTAGTGCCAAAGTTTTAGTGCCTCCAATGCGATTTCTGGAGTTGAGCTCAGTTTTTAGTACAAGTCTATTTCTGTAATACTCCTTTTTTATCTTTTCTTTCATAGCATCATATTGTATACCATCCTTCGTTTATCCCCATGTATTTGTAGCTTGTCCGTGGGTCCAACTCCTTGATGGTAGCGTCGGTATCCAATTCAATGGAAGCTGTTTGCTTGAGTTTACTTCTTACAAATGTTTCTTTAGCACATTTATTAAGGCCAAATCCATTCTGAAATCATTGCTAAACTTATTAACATTTGTTTGTAGCCCTATGGGATCATCATAACTAGCAAACAACTTGAGGCCGTCCATATAAAACTGATTATTTATTGTTTTATTGTACAGTTTGGACCCATGATGAAACCCAGTTTTAGCATCCAATCCTCAGAGTATTTCAGGTAGGTGTCTAGGCCAATTGTTGGAAATTTCATTGTTAATGCCAGTTATATAAGTCTTTGGCTTCCTATTTTTCTAGGCAGATAATGTTGTTCAATGCCTCCCTGAGGGTGGTGTATTCTAATTCATTGTCAATAATATTCGTATTTCATGTCAACTTTACTTTTGTCAGTAATTGAGCAGTTAATGATGTTGAAACTATAAGTCACGATTGGTATAGCTAACGTAATGATCGCTACAATCCAGGTTCTTGCATTCAGTTCTGTCTTTAGTATTGCTCTCACTCTGCTATAATATACTTTTCTGATCATCTCCCTCATCTCTTGATACCATCCCATTCGAATACACGTAAGTATTCGTAGCTTTCTGCTTGTTCTAGTTCTTTAAGATGTGTTGCTAGTCAAGGTTGATATTAAATGTTTCTGTTATTTTCCCTCTAATGAAAGTAGATTTTGTACATTTATCAAGGCCATGTTACTTACTGATGTCATCATTTAATTGTTAACAATTGTTAATAAGCCCTGGAATTGTTGGTCATATTTTGCGAATCGTCCATGTAAGTGGGATTATTTATATTTTTCTAAACATTTTTATAGCTGTAATTTGTGCCAAGTACCAATTTCTAGAGAGGTATCAAGACAAAGTGGAAAAGAATTATAATTATATTTATTGTTGTTGTTATTATCATTAGTATTATTGTTGTTGTTGTTGTATTTATTATTATTAATATTATTATTATTATTATTATTATTATTATTATTATTATTATTATTATTATTATTATTATTATTATTAATGTTTTGTCTCTAAATCCCTAAGACCTCATTAGGCAAAAATATCTAAGTTGATGTTGATGTTACGACAAGTGTGCTACGCATATGGTTTTGCAACTGAAACACACACACACACACACACATACACACATATACACACACACATATATATATATATATATATACTTGGGATTACATAGACAGTATTTTACGTAGGACATAGGCAATTTCAATAAACGTGTTAGTATTATTATTATTAATATTAAAGAGGAACAGTAGCAATGTTGAGGGAGAAGGTTTGTGCTGGTCGTGTGAAAATTAGGAACTTTGTTGGGAAAGGGATTGCTTTTCGACAGAATAACGTGTTCCGAAACAACCAGGGTCAAATATATAAGGTACTAAGTGGTAGAGGGGTGGGTAGAAGCAACGGTACTACAAATGCAGATGAGGCCAGGGAACTCTGGAGTGGAATTTGGTCTGTAGATAAGGGACACAATGATAAGGCTAGCAGGATGGAAGATGCCAGAACAAGGTTCACTGAGATGCGACAGATGGAAAACTTTGTGATAACCACTGACGATGTGAGGACTGGTATCCAAAATATGGCGAACTGGAATGCACCTGGACCAGAGGGAGAAAGGGGTTGCTGGTTCAAACAATTCCAATGTCTCCAATCACCAACAGCAGCTGCTTTGAAAAAGGTGGTTGAATCTAGGGACATTCCTAAACGGCTTGTTAGGGGAAGACCAGCGTAGATGCAGAAGGTGGCTGCAGAGGGAACAGTTGCTAGCAACTACAGGCCGATTACATGCCTGCCATTAATGTGGAATCTGCTGACTGGAATCTTCGCCGACAGGGTGTATGACCACCTCCTGAGCAATGATGTTTTCCCAGATGAACACAAGGGGTGCCGACGCAGATCCAGGGACACTAAGGATCAGTTAATGATTGATAAGACTTTGTCGCAGGATGCAAAGTGAAGAGGAGGTATTTGAGTGTAGCGTGGTTCGACTACAAGAAGGCATACGTCATGGTCCCACACTCTTGGATACATGAAATACTGGCGATGATCAAGGTTGCTGGAAATGT
>JACXVO010003257.1:1939535-1950624 GCA_015501135.1 Hapalochlaena maculosa
TTATACATGTGTGGGGATGTACCATGAGTAACAGTTTGATAATTTTATCCAGGAACCAAAATAGTTCCCCAGGCACTCTCTGTTGTCACTTCGGTAACCACATGGTCAAAGTTAGAAATCATTGAGAAAACTTCGGGCAGATCTTAAGTGAAGACAGCCTATGAACCTGAATAAAGGACTAGTGCACAGAGGCAATGAATGTTATGTACGCCTGATCATGTAATGATAATAACAACAACAACGTCAATAATAACAGCAACAATAATAACGATAATGGCGTACATGTGTATATGTGTATGTGTATTGGCGTGCTTTTCTAAGTATAAACAAAACAGAAATGCGAGTTTGTATCTCTAATATTATATCCGGATCCTGTTATATTTGAAAGCAAATCCGAACGAGGCTTTCACGAAAATCCACTGATTAACCCTGAAGTAACATTCATCTTCTTACATTTAAAAAAAATCTTTAACTACATTTATCTTTTGTTTTCTATATGTGTTTTATTTTCTGTGATATTTGCAAACATGGTGTTGAAACAATATTTCCTTGTATGATTAGATGTCTGAGCCATGTGTTTACATATTTAAAATATATATTCCCTACCTTGATATATATGATTAAGACCTCTTGTTGGTTTTATAATTTATAAATATATTCCGCTCGCAATACAATATTTAACAAGTTTGATACTGGCTGATAGAAAGTTTTCATAACATAACATCAGAGAACAGGGGAAAAGCATAATGAATGCGTATGCTATACTGCTTTTAGAATCTGTTTGAATTGTACAAGGCATGCAACAATTTGTAAAGATTCGAAAGTCTCTGAAGCTTTCACATGAAAGAGATGTAATAAAGAAAAAGAATGGAGAATACAGTAGATGTTAAGCAGATATAATATGATGGATGATTTTATCTATTCAACACAGCAGAAAAGATTATGTAGTTATAAATATTTTATTGGAGTTTTGGCAGATGTATTTTTATAACAGACACGGAGAGTATTTGAAAACAAAGGACATATTTAGTATATCTTCTAGCTACTATCCATTACATATGGAGTTGTATGGATGCTCATTTATATAAACGTATGCTATATAAACGATGCCTGTATATACCCATCGTTCAGATTAAGCAATGCAATTTGAACTCTAGAAATTCTTACTGGTTCTCATGTTTGAAACTATATCAATCAACTGTTTCTAGATTATTAAGTAAACTATAAGACATTCCTGAAACTTATTATGGCAAATGAAAATAGTATTGATGATATCCTTCTCTTGAAATTAGTCTTCCAGGAAACTCCGGATATTCTGTGGAATCTCTCAACGCCTACAGTTAAAAAGTCGTTATGACACGTTCTTATGAAAATGCTTGTGGGAGCACGAAGATATTTGTTATATGCATTCTTTGAGGTTGTTCACTAAATAAAGCATGGGTGAAAAATGACTCTCAATATTATTCTGGGTGTACAGTACAATTAGTTGTATGTATATAAAAGTCAGATGACATTCAGGTCTATGAAACGTATAGCTTTTGAAGTTCAATTTGAGACAAACCTAAAAGAAAATGTCAGAAGAAAATATCATAGAATTAGTGAAATAGTGCTGACTGTGAAGAAAGTAAAATAAATAACAGTAAATGTTTAACGCGGAAAACAGTCAATAGCAACTAAGGAAACACCCACATAAAAATAGTTCGAAGTAGATTAAAGCAAAACATAAATGGGACAAAACATAACGGGGGTGCCTTTATCGTCAAAATCAAATACAAAATCTGGCAGAATATGCAGTAGATTTACAATAGAACGGAATAAAAACAATACTTTATGCACAGCCGAAAATTCTCGGGAAATCAATTGCTAGAGAGGAAATCGAAATAACAAATATTCTAAATAGAAATATAATTTCAGTTTTCAAATCGAGATCAAATTATTAGATATAGGTAACTAACAAAGAAGTTCCAAGTGAATTTTGTTTTAGTTAGCAAAATCGTTTCACAGGAGGCGTCACACGTTCACGCATATACGCTCAAGCAATCACACACAAACACCTATTTATTCATTAAATATCATATCTGACAATGAAAAGATTGGTACGAGTGTATTACATTGAATACTCGATTGAGATAGTATAATAGACGACAAAATTATATGTGCATTACTTAGTGCATGCATTCGTCACTGACTAACTTGGACGAGCCGTTACATAATACCTATAGCACAAATCGATATCGAAATAAATTCGCAGAAAAATAAGGAAAAGAAAAATGAAATCTTGACCAGAAATATATTAATCTATGAATATATAGCATGAAGTGCGATAAACAGCACTTTTCTGCCGAAAAACACATCTGCGAAATCACTAATATGCAAAATATTCAAAATGAAAGAAATCAATCTACGAGCAAGAAGCGGAACAGCGTTAACTTTGTAAAAAGCGCTTCTGTATTAATATTATAAGGAACGAAACTAAACTCTATTTAAAAGAGAAGTGTACCATTGAAGAACTGCTTGAAACCGTAACAACTACGAGGAAATATATTAAGAAAAGAAATAGATTAACTAGTTCTCCGCTCATATACACTTACCGAAATACACCTTTACATATTCAGTCGTTCGCTTGCGCACTCATATTCGATCATATATGCAAACACACACATACACACACTTACACACACAGTGACATACACATACACATGCAAAAACATACACACTAAGACACAAACAAAGGCCCAAGCATCACAGGCGTACATTGCGATTCATGGAAATTTAAGGTAATACACTGAGGCAGTAAAACGAAATCCCAATATTGACAACAACAATTCGATAAGGCATCGATAAAAGAACACCGACTTAAAGTGGGAAATGATAAAGAGTTTGCAAAGAACGGTAATAACATTTTCCTTCATTTTGCAAAACTGGCGCCAGTTTGAGAGAAATATTACAGAAGAAATTTACAAAAATGACAAAGAATTTCAAACAAGAAAAGAAAATGGTGTATAATACATAAAAACTGTAAGTGATGTAAACAGACAAAGTAACTAAAATCAAACGTCGACCAAAGGGACATTGAATCGGTGCAAATGAAATATGGCTGCATGCGATGTATGCGTCGAGGTACATGTAGGTTAAGTTATTTATAGACTTGTTATAGAATTGAATATATAATGTAGATATGTAGCAGAAAAAAATGGAGATTTAAGAGAGAGAGAAGGCGCTTAGTTATTCCTCAGAATGAAACACGTAATCGTGAAATTTCATAGTTGAATTTCATTGATGAGACAAGGTGGAATTCGAGGAGATTTACCAACCGGTTCAACCTGGAAAGCTTGATAAAATCTTGGAATCTACTACTTTAATATTGCAAGTAGTTGTTGAAATTTTCAGACACTTCTTACCGTTATTTTTGAGTTATAGCTTTTAGTGAAAGCAATAAAATATATTGCGTTTATATACAGATTGCAGTAGAAGACAGTTACAGATTCAAGAAATTCTAAAGTAAGAGATGAATGGTTACTGTGCTTTTTCTCTTTGTGCATAATATTGTCGGTGAGGTACACGTAACATTATTCATATTTTAGAGTTAACTTGAATATTCAGTTGTTGTGCTGTTAACCTCGGGCAGAAGGTTCTCATAGGGGGGCAAATTCTTCTATGAGACTAGAAATTGTATTAACTCAAGACCGCTTTATTTCTAGGTAGATATGTTCGGTCTATGTCTCATTTTGGGTGATATATACGACGTATATTCATAATATTTCGGATTTTGACGTCAACCCCCTTAATTTCAGATATAGACTAATTAGTGACTATGAAGATACATGTATCGATAACAGCTTTTGAGCCACAGTTTGGCATTCAACTTTATCTTTAAAATAGTTACAATAGCTCTCCATTCGTATCTCTTCTTCAGTTAGTACTTACTTTCATCTCCTTCAGAGACACAAAACGACTTCTAAATTCCGTTAGGTTTTAATCTTTACTTTAAAATTAGGTATCTATACAGGGTGACATTGCGCATAATTGACAGTGTTCCATCATCAGCCTTAAATTCCAATTGGGTGTCATAAATAAATTATTTAAATCTGTAAATATCTTGATGTACATCGTGGATCATTTTTCTTAAAAAAAACTTTGGCATCTTTCGCAGGAATAAGCTGATTAATGTTTGTTTTTCTACACAAGTTGTATCTATAATTTATTTTATTTAGGCGTGCACTACTCTAATGCTATACTAAACAGAATTACATAGGAGATAATGATGTTATGTGGAAGATTTCATATCTCATATTGACTTATGAGATTATAGCTGTAGTGTCACTGAATTAATGTTGTTTTTCATAGCTTCATCACATGACAGAAAATATACTTGCTTACTGGCGAAAGTTTTAATGTCTCTGAGTATTTTGACATCTAGCTTTTAGAAAGACTAAGAAAGTATTTCTTGTAGATTATCCTTATCCCTAGAAGACTTTTTCGTGTCGAAATTATCATAAGTCAATTTGTTAATTAACAGTAAATCTATCGACTTATCAAACGAACGTTTACCTCATTTCTGTTCATTAGAAAAATGTTATTAACGAGGAAAGCATTCGTGCGTTCCGCTTGGACTTGTGCAACCATCCTGCATATAGGTGCTCTAAGGATTGTTATAGATCTGTATTCCACAGGGAATCGTTCCATTAATTTTGTGGTTTAAGAAAATAACACAAGTTCCCCTCCCGATTATATGTCTTTCCGTTCATATTTCGTTATAACAGTAAGTATTTTAAGAATATTTGTAAAGTCATAAAACCGGATGACTTCTATTCCGATAACTTCTATCTTGATCTCTTCTCATGTTTGCTCTTCTGTATACTCAGTCGCTTACTTTTGTCTGTTTGTTGTATCTAAGATATCACAGCCACGCACCATCTTGAATCCAAAACACTAGTTTTTTCTTTATTCAGATAGACCTTCTATGTTGCTTCTCCTGCATGATTTTCTTTAAATGAATGAGGTTCTTCGGAAATTTTATTAAATTTGAACTAAGAGATCCGACGTTTTCGAAGGTTTATCCTGCATGATATGTTTTGTTTGCTCCATTACATGCAGTCCAGATTATAGTTCATATTTTCCCATGATCTTCCTCGTGAGATTACAATTATCAAATAATATCTTGTGTCATTGTGTCAAATAGATAATTTTGGAATTTTCTCTCAATTTCTTCTTTCTTTCTCTAACAATACACCATTTCAGTTTTCACTTTTAAGACGCAGATTAAGGAGAAGCCAGTACTATAGAATAATCCATGCAAGGATGTGATCTTCACTTCCTTCTAATCTAGAATTGATTCTAAGGTTGTGTTCACCTAACAAATTATAATTTTTTCTATTTATGCTTTAGTCTGAGGAGGATAACTGCGTTTCTTTCTGTTTTTAATTTAGAATTTGATCCATTCATGTATTATTCTTGTCAAGTTCTGTTTGGCCATTTCCTCTAATATCATTATTGTTTTTCTCACTATATTCTTTGTATTTGTTTTTTTATGTGTTTCAGTCATTTGACTGCGGCCATGCTTTAGCACCGATTTTAGTCGAATAGATCGACTCCAGAACTTATTCTTTTTTTGTAAGCACAGTTCTTATTTTATCGGTCTCCTTTCCCGAACCCCTAAGTGATGATACTATTGTTAGGAATTTCATTAAAAGATTCCTCTATATTTACTTGTTCTCCAGAAAGATCAAACCATTAGTCTTATTTTTGAAGTTGTTGTTGCTATTGTTGTTGTTGTTCTTCTTCATCTTCTTAATCGTAGTCAACATCATCATCATCATCATCATCATCATCATCATCATCATCATCTTATAATAATAATAATAATAATTATTATTATTATTATTATTATTATTAGTATTATTATTATTATCATCATAATAATACTAATACTAATACTAATAATAATAATAATAATAATAATAATAATAATAATAATAATAATAATAATAATAATAATAATAATAATAATTATTATTATTATTATATGCTTTTGCCCTTGCTTTTCATTTCACAGGCAACAACCTAAGAGAAGCAATGACGCATTTAAAGATGCTAACACCGACGCTAAGGTCACGGATAGGAATATACTTCTTAGACAGATGTGTAACTCCTCCGCAGTGATCTTCATATTACATGTGAAGAAATCCAATCTCTCGGGAAAAGTACACTTTTAATACCAGAAAAACCAGTTGTGCTGACCATCAGCTAAACCTCTGTGCAGTCAACCCCAACATAGCATTCGCCACTGTAGACATACACAGCTCTACAGACTGACAATCACAAATAATATCTAAAAAGAAAGATTACATGTTATGCCTCTATACGCACAACAGAAGAAAAAGTGCATGAAAGGCATACACCAAAACACAAACTCTACAAAAGTGAACTATTTTCATCATCAAACAACGTAGCCTCACAAGTGAAACCTCTCGAAACCAGATGAAATTCAAATCTGTATGAAACATATATACAGATAGAATAGGGGTTTTCCGATTAATATAAGCAAAAGATTTTTCCTATTTTTTTATTGCCCACAAATTTTTTCCTATTTTTTGATTGCCCACAAGGGGCTACCATAGTGGGGAGAAAAAAAGACAGAGAATTCAGGCCGGGTTAGTCGATTAAATCGATACCTTTACGCGACCGCTACTTAATTTACTGACCCCGAAATGAGATAAGGTTAAGTCCACCTCGGCGGAACTTGAACTCAGAACGCAGCAGCAGACGAAATACCGGTTGGAATTTCGGCCGACGTGCTAACGATCTTGCGAGTTGGTCGCCTTATAATTCCACACAATCAGCGGACGATATCATCCACATCTACAATTAAAATCCACATTTTCATTTTCTCTCTGTCACTTCCGGCTCAGTCTCACCAGTCACAGCAGAAGCTATCCCAGCCGACGAGAGCGAATCTCACCCATGGTCGACACTGACCGACAGAGGCCTACTGCTACTAATGAAGGTGAGATTATTGGTATTGCCAATTAGGAATGTAGATGAGGCTCCTTTATCAAGGATTTACATCAACTAGATTATAACAAAATATGTCATTGATCAATATTTAAAGTCAGAAGCAGAAGACTAAATACTCAGGGCAAATAGAGGCCCTGCATTTAAAAACTATAAAGCACAGAAGCTTTTCAAAAGGTTGATGGGAGAAATGTTTGTACCTGGCAATAATGCCGCATTTTCCTTTTGTCAAATGAAGATGTACGAGTGTAACTCGATTCCAAGCATATCTATCTGGTTTTCAGATATATATTGATCCATTTTTGATCGAACGGTGAGACTTCTTAAAATACGTTGATCAATGCTTAGTTCTGTAGCTTGCTGTAACTCTTGAGATGGGAGGGAGGGTGTTGTGAAAAGCTTATATTAACTACTTCAGCTTGTCTCTTCGTTCGCTAATTGAAGGTGGAGAAATATCACATAATCTTCATGGTCTACCCTACGACATTTACCTACATATGCACGATTCGTTTGGTGAATTCTTGGTTGACCAAATTTTATAGCAGGAGGGAAGGATGAAATGCAAAGGCGGGTTCGGCAGAATGTGAACTCAGATCATAAAAACATGAAATAACACCGAGTATTTTAGCCCGGCATGCTAAGGATTCTTATTTCTTTATTGCCCACAAGGAGCTCCAAATAAAGGGGCCAAACAAGGATAAATAATGAGGGAGGTGACAGTCAAATAAATAAACAGCAATAAATTACTGCTACTGAATTTATCGGCCTTGAATGAATGAAAGGCAATGTCGACTTGTGAGAAATATGAACTCAGAACGCAAAGACAGACGGAATAGGGTATAGGCATTTCACCCGGCGTGTGTTGTCTCGCTGCATTACGGCCTGTTTTATCAAGCCTATCAAATGATATTCTAGCATGCCAACTCGCTAGTAAATGGAATATAAAAGAATAATGAGGAATAAGATATATATATATATATATATATATATATATATATATATATATATATATATATATATATATATATATATATATATATATATTCCTGAGATATATAGTTTACATTACTAATGGTGTCTTTGTGGCTCTATATGTTTTGAGTGTAAAACTATGAATTAGAATCCACGAAGAAGATACAGATATTTTCCTCAACCATTGAGAAAATGAAAGAAAACAATCTTGATGGATTAGTACTGTTAAAACGTGTCCGTTCCTTCACATCATTAGCACTAAGATATAACACATTTCTGAATAGTCTCCCTAACATAATAACATTGTTTTTCCAAACTTACAGAGTATCGTCATCCACCAACGATTTCACTCGATTGAATATATAATTAATTTGTGTGCTTTCTGTAATTGTATGAAGTGATTGGATGCTATATTGGCTGAACTGTTACAACATAAGTAGACCTGCTAAATTCAGCAGCCAAATTCCCACTAAATCATAAGTTACTGTATGTAATTGTGAAACTGATTGGATGAAGAGGGCCCATATGTTGTTTAATCCGATATATAAGAAAGCATTTAATATTTGGAATTTGCATTGTAGAAGAGTTACAAATGGAAACAAAATTCATTACCTACCTTTCAACAATTGAAACACGGACTAATTATTAGTGCAATTTATGTTAAAACAGTCCAGAAATAGTATACAACTATAACGTATGCAACGTGAAATGATATCTCCACACCTCATTTCGTTTTCTCCATTTCCTCACAAAGATTATTATATTTTGTTGTTTTACTATTGCTCGCTAATTTCCAGAGACAATATGAGATTGTCGATTTGTTTTTAGACTCTAACAGAATGTGTTGAAAAAGAAAATACGACACCAACATTCGAAATTATTTTATAGTCTTCAATGATAATACTCTAAACGTTCTGATGTCACAACATAACAAACTCCAAATAACCTTCGTTTTATCTAAAGTGGACGAATGAACGTTGTTTGATTGTCATTTCGAGAAGCAAATTCACATACCTACCTCTTTTTACTGGTGAAGTTGACCTGAATGATTATGAAAACAAAAACATTAAAATATGGCATATTACTTATCAATCTTGTGTTACTATTCCAATGTTACAAATACCAGTGTCTCCTTCTCTAACGTATTCACTTGCATTGGACTTCACAGAAAACACTCATATATCCTAATGCTAATGTCCGTATTACGCTGAATGCACCAATTCTTTTCCGATCTCAGAAGTTAAGCAATATCAAAGGCTGGTTAGAACATAGATGGCTGATCGCTCTGGAAGCCTTGGTGCTCTAAGCTTTTCACGTTGAACGCAGCTAACTCGGAGGATCGTTCGCACGTGAGATGAAATACCTAGCCCCATATTGTCCCTCATTACGTTTGGAGTTTAAACTCCTCCCAAGTTGATTTCGTTTTTCATCCTTTCAGAACCGATAAAATAAGCGCTTCTTTGTGTTTTGGCTCTAGGGAACGGATATAGTTTCTTCCACGACTTACTGACCTTGTATCAACATTTGAAACGAATATATATTTCATATTTATGCCAACGAAGGAAGGATTCCATAAAGCGTAATTAGAAATGTGAGAAATAACAGCCATGTCCTTATTCAAACGATAGGTGCCATAATAAGGAAAGAATGGTCACTGTGAATATAATTAGCACAGCTATATTCTGATCACAGGACTCGTTGATTGTAAACTGATTAATTTTAGAGACAAAAACAACTAACACTCTTTGATTGATCTAGTTTAAATGGAAAGAAGGCTATTTTTAGTTTGGTATGATTTAACACCAGAATGTTAGGAGAATTATCACTAGAGACCATAAAAGATTCCCATCGACGGCTTCGCATTTCTTTCCAACACATTGAGTAAGAATTAAATAAAAATAAACAATCAGATAGTGTTTGTTGAAATTAGTGAGCAATTGTAAAAAAAGATCAAATATAATCTTTATGTGGAAAGGGAGAAAAACAAAGAGAGGTGAGGAGACATCATTTCAGGTTGCATATATTACAATATATATACTATTAATTACACCAATTACTTTGTGATGTTAACATAATCACTATGAAGACCACAGAAAATTTAACCAATTAAGGAACTGAAGAACAAGTAGAAGAGCTTGGTAATGATCGGGAGCCTTCTGATCAAACAGGAGATATATATATGATAACTAGAGGCATGTGATATATAGAAAATCAGCTAGATACAAGTATAAGAATATAAAAAGGAACTCTTAATTGTACATAATATTTCACAAAATCAATCTTTTTGCAAAATTCAATGGAAATTATCAAGAGGAACAACTCATTTCTAAGTTGCCGTTTCAATACATAAAACTGAAAGATGCACGAGATAAAAAATGAAAGAAAAGACAAAACTATTAAAGCGAAACGAAACAAAAGCATTTAATATACAAAATTCACGCACACACGCAACAAATATCTAGGATAACATGAATCATTCAGGAAAGAAAAAAAAAACTATTGATAAATAGATAAAGAAATCCTATGTAGCTGGACACGAGAGATAAATGTCTGCGTGTATTTCTGATAGAAATCTCAGTAAAAAAAATGCTTAGCCTTTTATAATAGATAGCGGTATGACGAAATGTAATATTCACTATAGAAAACTAGAATTAAATATTTAACAGAAATAGGAAAACTAACGTCGACCAGAACACATCATCAGGCGGACAATCGATAGAACAGAAAATACTACTTTCAACAAGAGAAAGGGGATGAATATGAAACGTAATCAATGAGATGTCAATTGAGAAGAAAATCTACTATATGTCCACACTACCATCCAGTTGGAGATTATCACAATGAACTAAATATACGCTCGTACTTGCCGAAATAAACACGTAAAGACACATCTACAAGCACACACATCTGAGACAACCGTTGGTCACGAGTGATCCTGGTTGCACCCAATAAGCTCCCCTCCGGGATACAAGTCCGGGCGGGTTGCCTATACAGAAGAATAGCAGTCACCCATGCATACTAGGCATCCCTCTCCGCGCCACCAATGTTATCCAAGGGAAAGGCAAAGGCCGATAAATATTAGAACCAGTGAGCTCGCAACTCA
>JACXVO010003257.1:1962802-1973059 GCA_015501135.1 Hapalochlaena maculosa
AAATCCACTCAAAAGGCTTTGGTCGGCCTGAGGCTATAGTAGAAGATACTCGCTCAAGGTGGCGAGCATTTGGACTGAACTCGGGAGTATGTGGCTGGTAGACACGCTACTTATCACAGAACCACTCCTGCGCCTGTGCCACAGGAACACTCCTGCGGTTATCCTCAGAATACCTCCTGCACATTTGCTCAGTCATTTTTAACCTTGGGGATGTATCATACTATCACTTATCCATTACCAGCGAACTTTTGTAACACAAGTGATTTATCAAGCAACATCTCGAAACCTCGATCTACTCCGAACAGTACAGTTCACAACAACAGTTCAACCTGCACTACATCTACCTCTTTAGTTAACCTATTTTCAACATTTTTATTTGCTGAAGTTAAAAGCTCCAACGTTTGAAGTTAAGAGCTCCAACGTTTATTTTATAATTAACGCCGTCTTTTTTACGACCGCAATCGTTTAACATTCCAAATTTAACTGTCTCATTCATTCATTCATTCATCATCATTAGAAATGAAATGCACAGCTTATAACCCTGGAGATGTAAAACGATGTCAGCTGTTCACTACCAGGGAACTATGGTAATTTTCGTGTACCTTCCGGATACCTCGAGTGGTTGTTCCATGTACTCCTCCAGATTTTTACACTGTGTTGCTCGAGCTCCGACAATTATTGATATTACTAAACATTTTTCATCGCCCACAACTGCTTGACCTACCAAGCTAATATGTCATATCTTTCGACATTTCTTTCTTCCTTATTGCACACGTAATTCTTTTCAGTTGGGCATATCTCTAACCGATTATTATTATTATTATTATTATTATTATTATTATTATTATTAGTAGTAGTAGTAGTATTATTATCATCATCATTATTATTATTTATATGCTTCAAGACGATAAGCTGGGGGAATCGTTGGAAGCGTCGAAAGAAAAGGCTTAGCAGTATTTCTTCCGCTAACGTATACTCGAACGTTAAACCTACAACATTTCAACATCAATAAACTACAGTTACACTCAAGTAACCGATTTGGTGATATCCACCGACAACTTTCACTTAAAGTTCTAAGCTGAAATAGGCGGCCTATAAGCATGTTTTTCTCGGATCTGTAATTCTTGTAATATAGCTTAATAAAGTTGATATTTATTACAAATGTCTTTATATAGGCGTAGAAGTGAGTGCAGTAAGCAGTTTGCTTGCTAACCACATGATTCCGGGTTCAGTCCCACTGCATGCCACCTTAGGTGTCTTCTACTATAGCCATGGGACGACCAAAACCATGTGAGTGGATTTGAGAGACGGAAACGGAAAGAAACCCGTCGTATATATATATATATATATATATATATATATATATATATATATATATATATATATATATATATATATATATATATATATATATATATATATATGGGGGGATAAATATATATGTGTGTGTGTTTCTGTCTCTATTTCTCCCTCAACCATTGCTTAATAACAGGTGCTGGTGTGTTTGTGACACCGTCAATTAGCGGTTCTTCGAAAGAGACCGATAAAATAAAGGCTAGGCTTACAAAGAATACTTTCTGGGATCGATTTGACGACTGAAAGTGGTGCTCCAGCATGACGACCGACAAATGGCTGAAACTAGTGTAATAAAGATTATCTGAATTATAATTTAACTGACACACTGAAAATCTTAAGCACACTTAACTCCTAAAATCACAATTGTATTTACAGTATCTGCTCAATTCTTTCACGGTCTCGAATACGCATTTCTTTTACTTTCAACAAGTATATTTACTAATTTCGTAGAAATAGTTTTACGTCATTTCAAAATCTATAAACTTCCACATCCAAAGTACTATGAGTCTGATTTGATCTCTTTTCATGATATATCTCTTACTTAACTCATTTTTTAAAATGTTTTATTATCTTCGAAATTTACAGACAAAATTTATACATAAATATACAGTGGCACATTATAATAGGTGTTAGCTGTATTGGTTTTGGCATACGCAAAGTTTTGTAATTGAGTTCGCTATCATTTTCATTGATTATTTTACAGCTCTAAACATTCCAAAACCTCTGATGAAAGACAACAATTGTCGCCAAAGAATATTGATTATTTAACTTACGGGTTTAGTCTGTAATTTCGCAGAAATAGATTAGACTTTTTCTGTTTTTTGTTTTATGATGAGTAAAGCATTGAGCAAGGTAAACAGAAATGTTTCACATATGCATTGATGTGTACATTGTAAAGGCAGTGTCCTAGCAAAAACTTTAGCACACCGGGTTGCGTACAGGTCTCGATCTAATCGACCGCTCCATCCCACTTATTTATCCTTGTTTGTCACCTCTATATTTAGCACTTTATGGGCAACAAAGAAATAAGATGCTTTAGCACCGCGAGCAAAATACTTAGCGGTATTTCGTAATTTCGTAATTTCTTTCGTTCTGGGGTCAATCATCACCGGGGTCGACTATGTCTTCCACCTTTTCAGGGTGGCTAAACTAAGTAAATGTTTCATACTGAATTCGACCTTATCGGTTGGCACCTTCCCCGTTATATGTCCTTATTTTTCCTCTTTGTGTGTAATATATTTGGGGAAAAAAACCGAATAAATATTTACTTTGTAAGCGTAGTGAACAAGTCGACAATTAATTTTCACTTGTGATGCCGATAAAAATCTAACTAAATAAACTAGAAAAGAAACACAGATTTCACTATTTCTGAAGAAAATTGCTACAGAAACTCAAGCCATGTTTATGACATGCTACAATGCCTTACTCGATGTAAAATCAGCCAAATTTGAAACTAAAAAAGAATCGTTACTTTATCTGCCATCAACGTTCTCCCAACTGTAATGCCTGAACCAACTGAGATCATTATCAGAAGAATTCCGTTTCAGTAATCATACAATTATTCGTCATATATTTGAAATAGCCACCGACATCAAACATAATTCCATTGATATCTTCAAGAGCTCAGCATTTTCTTAACAAGTAAATGAGTCAACAGCTGAGGTCAATCAATGCTTAATGATAGTTTTATGTTTCTGTTGTTTTCAATAAAATCCTTCAACCTTATTACGAAAGGTTGTTTATTGATATTAATCAGACTGCTGTTTGCCTAAAAAAAAGTAATATCTAAGAAATATCAAGCTATCATCTAAATCAGAATAACATCCTATTAACCTTTATTATTGCTTGCGCATCTGAAGGAGGGACTTGATGTTGTTGTTAATTCGTTATTATTTCTGTTTATTGCGGAAATTTCGCAGCATTTATTAATTATCTGCGTGTCCCTTGAAACATCATGTTGTTGTAAAAATATAGGGTGTACTAATGATTTGGTATTCAAAAGATAACAACGAATCATATAGTAATTATACGATAAATACATCAAGGTTGAATCCTTAGATTGAAATAGAAGTAACTACCTGCCATCAAAATGTAAGGACAAAGTAGATAAATAAATAGAATTTCACTTACTTATTACTTATTTCAAGGGGCTATACATAGGGGACAATCGATGTCAGACAAGTTGGCTGTGTCCATCGATTACATGGTCCCCTGTACGTTACTGGTACGTAACTCATCGACTCCGAAAGGATGAAAGTCCAGGTCGACCTCGGCCGAATTTGAACTATAACTTTACTATTACTGCCAATAGCAACCTTTCGTAATGAAGCAACCTATATTTTAGCAACCAGTTTATCGATGCACTACAGTTCGATAACTAGACGGTAAACAAATCAAAAATAGAATTCTCTGTCTGTTACTATTTTCCGTGAACTGTGCCCAGATATTTATAATTTGGTTATGTGTACATTTTCAACCATGCTAAAGTGCATTATTTGTGAAAAGGAAACTATCTCTTTGTTTCCTAGCATACTAGAATATTTTTTTAAAACATTCCACTATTTGATTTTCTCACTGAAGCAAATCCTCTTATCGTGTTTTTTTTTCTGAGTGATATAATCATAATTTCAAAAGATAGTAATAAGTTAATGCATGAATGCATTAAACACCGTTCAACTGTTAAGTCACCTACAGAATTACATGTGTAATTTGTCATTAGATGAGGTAAACATTTCCAAGTCTCTCTATGAATAATTTCACACGCTGGGGCAAGTTGCAACATGACGTAAATTGACAGTGTATTTTTTTTTCTTATTTTTATTCTTTTTACGTGTTTCAATCATTTGACTGCGGCCATGCTGGAGCACCGACTTGAGTCTAACACATCGACCTTAGAACTTATTCTTTGTAAGCCCAGTACTTATTCTATCGGTCTCTTTTGCCGAACCGCTAAGTGACGGAGACACAAACACACAGCATCGGTTGTCAAGCGATGATGGGGGGGGGACAAACACAGACACAGAAACACACACTAAGAATATATATATATACATATATACGACGGGTTTCTTCCAGTTTCCGTCTACCAAATCCACTCACAAGGCTTTGGTATGCCCGAGGCTATAGTAGCAGACACTTGCCCAAGGTGCCGTGCAGTGGGACTGAACCTGGGACCATGTGGCTGGTAGTCAAACTACTTACCACACTACCACACTTGCACCTATAATAATATTTGCCACGCAGTTCTAGCAACTGGAATAGGATATCCCACAGTAATCATTTACAATTATATTGTCACTTCCACTTTGGTGCCGCAACCTTTCTGAAGTCGAAGTTGCAAATTGCCGAGAAGAAGTATAAGCGTTTGGAAGGGCCAACGATGTCAGAAAGCAATATCACTTTCCCAGTAAGCAAGGCCTCTGACATCATTCAACTATTTGGAATTGTTCACTTAATGTGAAGCAGCACTTCAACGTGATTTTAAAGACTTTCTCAATAATAATATCTGACCATTCCCATATTGCAAGAAGTTGACTAGGCATACTCAAGTGATGATGTTTCGAAACACAGACAATTAACGTGAAACCAGAAATGTTCGTATCGTGGTTTCCAGCAAAAGTATCGCATCGACAATTCCTATCAACGGCTGTTATAAACCAAGCAATTGGCACCAATGATTCACACAATTAAAACGGTGAGCTGGTAGAGTCGTTAGCACGTCGGTCAAAATGATTAGTTCGTCTTCAGACTTTGAGTTCAAATTCCACTGAAATGTATCATTTAGAAGTAAATGAAATAAATACCATTTGGTTATTAGATTTGACGTGGTGAACTTACACCCTTCCCTATTATTGCTGATCGAAGGCTAAAATTTGAAAAAAATTGTTTTACGCAATCCACAAATGTCAAATTCTGAATAATTTGCCTGCTACTGTTACTAATTACATTTTCGATTTATCGTTAGATAGTGAAAGCAAATGTGGACTATTTTAAAATATTAATTCATTATAATACGTAATTTTAGAGCTTTGTGGTTATTTAAAAATTATATAATTTTAGGCAATATATATTAGGCAATCTCTGAAATACAGGTTTTGTAAAAGTGTCAGAGAGACAATGATTGGGAAAAACTTGCTAGAATGAAGGAGAGACAATAATAAGGAAATGTTGCATGAAAGAGAAATAATAATGGTGATTCCAATTAGTTGAGGTTTGCAAGTGTGGGTGCACACACGCGCGTGTGTGTGTAAGAGAGAGAAGAACGTATGCGAGTGAGCGTGTATGTTTGAATAGGTGCAAGGGAGTTTCACATTTGTGTGTGTGTGTTCGCGTGCTGTGAGTAGCGTTTGATCGGTTCTTTTTCACGTGGTGTGTGCACAGATGTGTATATGTTAATGTGCCATTGTGGCCAAATAATGTGCTTTCGTAGGTGGGCAAAACCTGTCTTTGTTTATGTGTGTCAGGTGTGTTTACGCGTGTTGCGATGTGTGGGTGTGTGAGTATGTGTGCGTGTGTGAGTGTGTGTGTATGCGTGTGTGTATGTGTGTTGTCTGTGTTAAGCTATTTCGTATTTCATTGGGTGTAGGTGAATGTATTGCCTGTGTTCATGTATTATAACCTTGTGTGTACTTGGTGGTCTTCCTTATGTGCCCGATTGTTTGAGTGTCTGGGTAAAGTGTGCCTGATAGTGTGTGGTGTATGTGTGTGTGTGGGGGGTTAAAAGTCTGTCTAGCTCCTCATATAGTGGTGTATGTGATGAAGCTACTGAAGTTTGTGTGAGGGTGGGCAGATGATGATATGTAGTGATAGAGCTTAAAAGTCAGTGCCAGGGTGTGTGGGTGGGGAGGTGCTGTGGGTGTGGGTGTAATTGTGTGTGAAGAAGGCAGCCTAATATAGGTAGTGATTGAGAATCCGTGTGAGCTTAGTGTCGAATAAAGAGAGAACTATATCATATAAAGTGAGGAGGATTTTTGAGCCCTTATTTTACAAAGAAACGAACAGAGAAGATTGGTTCCTCTTTACAGGGAAGTCAGGAGTTCGTGTGGTTTCTGTGCAGAGGAAGTAAAAACACAGACAAATGCTTTAGAGAAGGGCCAATTGAGACGAAATGTAGCGAGATTGTAGGATTATTGCTGCTTCTGATCTTGAATCGGCCTGCTAAGTGTCGTACACAATAACCAATTTACAGACCGGGACAAATAGAATACGAGACGCAGTAAATAACATTACTGGGGGTGGAGGTAACGTAGTCGGACACATAATTGTGATGCTAATGTGTGCTAGTGATGCTAGTGGTGTTGGAAAGGAAGTGAGTGAGGTGGGAACGCGCTTAGTAGCTTGTGCAGCAGCACAACACTGGTACCTAGTGCGTCTATCCACTTCTTACTTGATTTTATTTAGCTCTGCTCTGAATTATAGTTTTTTTTTTCTTAACTATATATAGTCCAACTGTTCTGTTTTTCGAAAATCAAACTGCATGTGTAAGAATTTTGCAACTCGCTTACGTTGAGTATGCGATATTAATGTATATAAACACTGGATCGTCCCATAAATACTAGCGATTTTCAAAAAGTATTTTTTTATAATATCCTTTACACACGCAAGTCCCTCTTCCAAAATTCAATTGTTCGTGTTGAGAGGGCGAGATATACTACCTGCATCAACTTGTGATAAAGGCGAGCAGTCTATATACTTAAAGAAAGTTTTGTATAGAGTAGCTCGATTTTAGCAGATAAAAGTTCAAAGATATGGCAAAGAGGAAAGTCTGTATTATGTGTTTTATAATTATAAGTTTAATAAGGACAATAACGCAAAGGAAGATGTGGGGAAAATTAATGCAATATAAGAGTATCGGACAACAAACGGGAGTCAGCATCAAACAGTGGTTCTAGAAATTCCGTGCAGGAAACTACAACAAAGGAGATTAATATCCTCTTGAAAGATCTTTAGAATCTGGTGAAGACGTCCTGTTGGAACAAAAACCCATTGTAACTTTTGCAGAATTAGCACAGACGCTTGTATTTCGTCATTCAAGTAAGTATTCAATGATAGCTGCGCACTATCGGAAAATTAAAAATAAATGGTTATTCGGTTCCTCAAAAACATTCCGAGTCTAATTGAGCGAAGAGAGAGGATGTATTTTCTTCTTTACTCTCAGTTCTCATGAATTAACATTTTAAAAACTAAATAGTAAATGCTCACGAGAATTGTTTTTTTAGGAAAATGTGAAGCGTCGAAAACAGTTAGTAGGAAAAGGAGAAACAACGGCACCTCGGCCTAAAGAAGTCATGTGCTGGTATCTGCTTGGTGCAAGAAAATTTTTTAGTGCACTATGAGTTTTGAAATACTAACTAAATGACCATCCTTGCTTTGAAGTCGAAATGTGTTCCTCTATCACGGTAATTTACGGTCACACATAGGTGAGATGATATCCAAAATCCTGAATCAGTTTGTAATGGAAACAGTGACTCATACACCATATTCGCCGGATGGTATCTCGTCAGACTATTATTTATACCGGAGTTTTTAAAATCATTTGGACGGAGAAAATATGAATATTATAGAAAAGTGTGAACAGTACGATATAAACAAATGGATTTTGGAAGAGGGCCTTGAAAGTCTAATGGATAGACGGAAGAGCATTGAAGAAAATAGAGGAGATATATTTCAAACTAAAGAAAATGGATTTTTTAATCGTAATTTGGAAAAATAAAAGTATTTATGGGATCAAGCAATATATGGTTGTATGAATGTGAATATATGAATGTGAGTGTTTGTTTGCGTGTGAGAACTTGCTTGATTATTTAAATTCTATCGTAAAAAAAAAGAAGAAAAAAATATATCAAATTTTGTAGGAGCCAGTCGCTGAGGCAGTAGAGCTTGCCCTTATATAGACTCTTAGCCATTCAGATAATTTTGGATATGAAAGCATATATTGTGGGCTGAATATAATATGCACCAATATAATTTGAAACACATGAATATACGTACACACATTGTAAACGCATTCTTTTGTTCTTTCATTCTTTTACGTATTTCTGTAATTTCCTGCGCTCATCTCGAAGCACCATATTCAGGTGAACAAATCGATCCAAGAACTTAATCTATAGAAGGCCAGCACTTATGATATCAGTTCCTTTTGCCAAACCGCTATGTGACAAGGACTCGAACACACAAGCATCAGTTGTCAAGAGAGAGTGGAGTGAGAAATACAGGTGCAAACACACACACATACACGTATATAGATTCATATGTATGCGGCGAGCTTCTTCCTGTTTCTATCTACCAAATTCATTCACAAGTCTTTGGTCGGCCCGGAACTATAGTAGAAGACACTTGTCAACGTTTCCACGCAATGGGACTGAACCCGAAACAATATGGTTTGTAAGCAAGGTATTTACCCCGCAATCCCTCCTACGCGTATTATATATACATTTTCATTATTTAGGCATGCTTTTTCCTTTCTTTCTTCATGGTCTCCATAAAAATAGCTGTTGGACAACATTACGCTTACTCTGCAGATGTAATGAGATTAATGTGAAAGCGAAGTTATTGTATGATACCCAAGTAAATTAGTTATTGAGCCAGAAACATTTGATGGCAACAATGATGAATACCTTACATACTACGCACAAAAGTCAATCACACTTTTGCTATAAAAACATTGTGAGTATATTTCCTCAATAACGATGTGCGATAAGAATAGGCATAGTCGTGCACGATAGTTGATAACCTTGCTGTACAACCACATGACGTCGTGTTCAGACCCACAGTTTGACAACTTGGAGTAGAGTTTTCCACTATAAAATCGGAACAACTGAATCCTTATGGCTGGATTTGATACGCAGAAACTAAAAACAGGTCGGTCGTAGACACGCACACAGACACACACATATATTTTCTCTTTTATGTGTTTCTGCGGACATGCTGCAGCACCACGTTCATTCGAACAGATCGACTCCAGAACTTATTCTTTTTAAGCCCATTACTTATTTTATCGGGTTCTTTTGCCGAAACGCTAAGTAATGTGGGACAAAAACACACCAGTATCGGTGGATCGGTTGTCAGACAATGGTGGGATAACAAATATAGACACAGAAACACACACTGAGATTATATATATATATATATATATATATATATATATATTCATTTGTGCCTGTGTGTTTGTTCTGTCTGCTTGTACCGTCATCATACTTTGACACGTAATAGTGGCGGATCGTAATAAGATCCGCTAGAACAAGTACTAGTCCTGAGCACGATGTATTCGACTAAAAACGGTCGAACGCAATGCTCCAGCATGGCCTCGGTTGTATGAGGGAAAGAAGTAAATAATATTTACTAAAAAACTGACAATATTCCTCTAATATATTTCGCTTTCAAAATATTAAACAAATACGAACACTGGAAACCTATTCCAGCATTGTAAATGTAAACGTAAAAAACGATGATTAGTTTACATGTAGTTGGTGGTTGCGTTAAACCTTTCTTATGAAGCAGAAAATGCTTACAACTAAGCAAATTAGAACAGATAATTACTTTTGTTTCACTCAATAACAAAACTAATAGAATTAACGCGTGTAATTTGTTTCACCAAAATTTGCATTGAACTATTCTACCATTTTCTCCTTTCTTGATATCTCTAAAATCTAGCTGACAGATCATAAATATATTCTCCATTTTGACGTGACTATCATTAATACAACATTCTCTCGCCAACATTCTTATTTTGATTGAAGCCTCTCTCTCGCTATATTTCTCTCTCTATCTCTCACTCTCTCTCCTTCTCCTTGAATGTGAAATATACAAAGAAATTGCCCCATCTATTGGAATTCTATACAAATATTTTATTAGAAACTGTTTAACCTATTTTCTTTCAACACCTATATTTGAAAAAGTCTC
>JACXVO010003277.1:669150-679260 GCA_015501135.1 Hapalochlaena maculosa
TGAGCCTCACCATGGAAATGACCAGCGACCGAGACATCTGGCGCACGGCTATACTTAAGAGAACACGGACCGGACAAGTTGTTTTAGCAGGCAGGCGACTGGTTGGAGGGGGTCGCAGCTACACGACTGAAACCTGTGCCGGTGTGTTGCGGCACATAAAAATCTCCAGACCTGTTCAAAGCAATCGACGGCCCCACCCTTAGGGTGCCTGTCGGAGGCACACAATAGCAGTACACATCGATTGGAATGGCCGCAGGTGCCCAGCAATGGGCATCCGTGTGAGTGGCACGTAAAATCACCAAAAATCCTGTGCCATGTGAATGGCGCACGTATGGGTGTCACGTTAAAGCACCAAAACCCTGTGTCATGCAAAAGGCACACGTGCGGGTTGGCACATGAAATCACCGAAAACCCTGTGCCATGTGAATGGCGTACGTGTAGGTGACACGTTAAAGCACCATAACCCTGTGTCACGTGAATGGCACACATGCGGGTGACACGTAAAAACACCCTACACTCTCGGAGTGGTTGACGTTAGGAAAGGTATCCAGCTGTAGAAAGCATGCCAAACCAGACAGGGGCTGGTTGTGGCCACCCAGCCTGCTGACCCCAGTCGAAAACTCATGCTTGCATAGACAACAGACACTGATGACGATGACGATGATGATGATGATGATAGAGAGAGAGAAGGGTGAGGTTGTGCAGTAAGAAGTTTGCTTCATGACCACATGGTTTTGGGTTCGGTCTCACTATGTGACATCTTGGGCAAGTGTCTTCTACTATAGCCTTGAGCTGACTAAAGCCTTGCAAGTGGATCTGGTCAACAGAAAAACTCAAGGATTGTGTAGGTCATTATTGAAGGCATGTTAGATATGGAAGGTCACTTGGGAAAGCAGTGCTTGTTATCACCCTCAATAAATGTTATGAGTAAAGGAAGGGATGGGTACTTTTGAAGCAATACACATTCTGAACTGCTAAACTTAAGTGAGCTGCTCAAAAACACAACACCAATGTTGTGAGTGGAGGAAGTTTCATCTATAATATCTGGAGATATGTATGACCATCAAGAGCTGGGCTCAATAGTCACTTGTAGAGCCACAAGTATATAGTGGAATTTTGTCAGATGCACATCTGTTCTCAATGTTCAGTGATGGTCTTTCTTGGCCATGTGTGGAGATCCATCATACATATATATAATAATAAATAAACACTTAAAAAGTATCCAGTTCACTTCGTAAAGTGGTTGGCATTAGGAAGGGCATCCAGCTGTAGAAATCATGTCAAAACAGATTATGGAACCTGGTGCAGCTCCTGCCAAACTGTCCAATCCATGCCAGCATGGAGAGTGTGCATTAACTGATTGTGATGATGATATTACATGTCTGCATGTGTGTGTGTTGTATGCACATATTTGGTTGGCTTAAGGCTATAGTGGAAGATACTTGTCAAATGTACAACATAACAACACTGATCGGAAGGTAAACTTGTCAAATAAACAACAGCTACACTTCTTATACTGTGCACAAAAAGAGTCAAATGATATTAATTACCTTAGAAAGGATTTTGGTTTCTGTGCTGTGAGGAGCAGGCTGTACAATATTCTGGATGTTTTTGTCTTGTTCCCGTGAAACTTTCCTTAATCGCTGATGCAGAAAATTGAGCAGAACTACAATACTTTCCATATTTTTACCTTCAGCCTCATTATCTTTAGTTACAGAGTCTGCACCACTATCGGTCAATGGTGTGAGGAGTTGATCATAGCTGGTGGCAGGTACATTGGTTAACAAGTTCACAGTGTGGCTATAAAATAACAAAAAAAAACACAAAATATCTAATGATAGTTGTTTATGGGATTATAAAAGGATTGAATGGTCAAGGACAACGATTCATATATTATTCAAAGAACCATATTGTGTTAGGTGGACATAAGTAACATCTACTGGTCAAGTCCATTTGATGAATTGTTACCGCAGTGAGATGGAAGCTCATAACAGTAAACAGCAAGAATATTACAGGAGCGAAATGTGTTGTTACACTATTTTTGTCTATAATGCAGTCAAAATACTGTTGGTGATTTTTATATGACGCTGTATCACGTATGCAAATGAAGAAGTGGACTAACCCAGTGGTGTCTGAAAATGAACCTATAAAAACATGTCCAATTGTGTTCTCATTCCCACATTTTGCTTTTCAGAGGAACGGATTATTTCTATCACTGAGGTTATTACCGACAGATTATCCCCATCACTGAAATCATTGCATTATTTTACTTTTTACCCCTGGATTATTCTGTTGGACTTACGACACTTATTTCTGATTGACGACGTTTTGGGATTTACTGTTTAATTTTGGATTACAAAAGGAATTTTCATTCAACATGTGTGTTCATATATTTTCACTTTATTGATCCGGTCAGTTATATTTTTTCTTTTCTTTTATTTGTTTCAGTCATTAGACTGTGGTCATGCTGGGGTACCCTCCTTGAAGAATTTTTAGTTGGATGGATTGACACCAATACTTATTTTCTTTTTAAGTCTCATACTCATCTTATTGGTCTCTTTTGCCAGATTGCTAACTCCACTAAGTTACATGCCAACACTGGTTGTGAAGCAGTGGTGGAGAACAAACACAGACACCTACACACACACATATAATGAGCTTCTTTCAGTTTCCATCAGTCAAATCAACTCACAAGACTTTGGTTGACCTGAGTCATTAGTAGAAGACTCTTGCCAAAAATGCCACTCAGTGGGACTGAACCTGGAACCATATGGTTGGGAATCCAGCTTACCTGCATCTTATTTGCAACTTTTGAGCAGATGCAGATATGGCATCTTGTGGTTAAAAACGCCATCTCCCAACCATGCAGTTTCAGGCTCAATCCTACTATAGAGCATCTTGGGAAAGTGTCTTTTACTGTAGCAGAGCTGCCAGAACCAGCATTGTGAATGGATCTTTGAGATGGAAAGTCAAAGAAACCCAATGTTTATGTATATATCATCATCATCATCATCATTTAACATCCACTTTTGATATTGGCAAGGGTTGAGTGTATGTGTGAGCATGTGTGTGACTGTATTCATGTCTCCTTACTTGACACTGTATGGTAGTTGTAAACAAGCACCATCATTCTACAAGCAGTGTCACTTGTTACCAATCTTCTGTGTAAACATGTCCAGTCATGGGGAAATATCACCTAGCTTGGAAACAGGTAAAGGTTAGTGACAGGAAAGGCATCTAGTCAACCCATGCAAGAATGGAAAAATGAACATTAAAAGAAAATGATGAAATGTAAAGAAAAAAAGAAAAATTCAAAACAATCTGAAGACTTTCAAAGAATTATTTACCTGACTAGTTCTTCTTTGCGGTCATTTGATTCTGTTTTACATAACAATAACTCTCTCAACACACTAATTAGTCGCATTAGGTGTCCGTCTTCTTCCTGCCAAAGTGAAACAATCAAATTACAATCCAAAGTACATCATATTTGAACATCATCATCATCATTTAATGTCCACTTTCCATAGCATGAATTGGACATTAGAAGAAGCTGCTGACATCAGCTCAGATCACAGATGTTTGGGAACAAATATTGTGAGGTATTCTAACCAATTGTCCCATGGTTCTTCCAATTCACCAATGCCAGTGTGCCTGTCTCTATAAGATTAGTAGCTTGTAAACCAAATGTGGCACTATGCTGTTCATAGCCAAGATACCTCACTCCAAAGTATAAACTGTGTGTAAAATAACTTACAAACTTAACTTGCAGAATCTATGTGCCATTATAAGATCAGTAGCTAGTAAGATCAGTATATTTCTACCCCTATCATTCTGTTTCACTCTTCTACCATTTCCTGTTCACGTATGAAAATCTCATGGTCCCATGTTCCTCATCAGTTGCAGCCAGTTGGTTTTAACCTGGTTGATATAAAACTGTTATCTTTCATTTATTTTTCACTTGTCAATTATCTCTGAAGGAAAATCTAACCAGAAACGTTGGATTTTCCCACTCATAACAGGAAGATCTATGCCGTCTTTTTGTCAATTGTACTAAATGCTTGTATCACTAATTTCAAATCTTCCTAATACAATTTGGAGAGGCTGACAGTGAAGATGACAATGATAAAGCTGATAAGGAAAGATAATGATGAGGATAATGAAAATTATGAAAGATATTGGAGATATTAAGATGGCAACATTGATATCCATCCATATTCATCACTTACTACATGCAATTCTAACCTCATCTCTAACCATCTCTTACTGCCCTCACACAATTTTATTAAACTATCTTATCCCCATTACATTCCCTGGCCGTACCTTCTTTTATGCTCACCTTCATGTTTGTCCCACAAAAGTTTGTTCTGGCACTCTGTTGCAGCCATCTTTATTTTTTTCCTGCTATTCTCACCCACCCTTATACAAAGCAGGAAAGCCATTTGTCTCCTCTGTAGCAAGCCACCTGAGATTTCTTCCTATTATAATTTAACTTGGAAGTTCCCAACCTCAGTTTCCTTGTGGGTTCCCTGAGAGCTATCTTATCTGTGGGCCCCATATATGCATGTGTAAATTTTTGAAATAAAATATTTATTTGTAGGTTAGTAAAAACTGACAATGAAACAATTTTGTTATCTTCATACCATAAATTCCAAATACAAATCTTGAAAATTTCAATAAATACAGGAACCTCTCCTCATAAACAAAATTTATACATGAACCCATAAATTACAATTTTTTTACTTGGGAACCCCATTAAAGCTTCTATAGACCCCAGTTGAGAAGCCCTGCTTTAGCCTCTCAATACCAGGCATAAACTCCACCTCAAATATGCACTATCAACTTAGTCAGGTGGGGAGTCTTTTTCTTGTTTTTTTTTCTCTTGCAATTTATTTGGTAACCTTATTAGAGCTGGTGGCATGAGAAAAGAACATTGTAAAGGGGTTGGTATTATGAAGGGCATCCAGCCATAGAAACCAAGTCGAAGCTAACATTGCAGTTTGGTGCAGTCATGTGGTTCATTTGATCCTGTCAGACCATTCAGCCTAGTCCAACAGAGAAAACATTCTTTTATTCTTTTTCCTTTGCGTGTTCCAGTCATTACATTGCGGCCATGCTGGAGCACTGCCTTTACTCGAACAAATTAACCAGTACTTATTTTTTGTAAACCTACTAACTTTATTGGTCTCTTTTGACAGGGATGTAAACACAACAGCATTGGTTGTCAAACGATGATGGGGGGGTGGGGGACAAATATAAACACATACATATATATATATATATATATATATATATATATATATATATATATATATATATATATATATATACATACATACATACATACACACAACTAGTTTCTTCCAGTTTCCGTCTACAAAATCCACTCAAAAAGCTTTGGTCAGTCTGAGGCTACAGTAGAAGACACTTGCTCAAGGTGCCATGCAGTGGGGCTGAACCCGGAACCATGTGGTTGGTAAGCAAGCTACTTACTACATAACCATACCAGATGTGAAATGATGATGATGTCAAAGGTAATTTTAGTGACAATGAGAAAGGTGATAGCAATATCATTGGATTAAAAAGGAAATTTGTTAATAATAAATACATTATGAAAGAAATACCTCCTCTCAACCATTTTTTGCTTGAATTTCTTTTTACAGTTTAATCAAAGTGGGAAGGTCAGTGGCTACAGACCTTTACCTCCTTATGACCTTCAAAACTGGGAGAAGGGAGGAAAAATGTCTCCAAACTGGAGATCTGGTTCAATTGAGAATCAAATTGTTAACATGTTGGACTCTCTTCTTTCTACTGGACTGGAAGCTTTTGGGTCATCATCAAAATGTATCTTTATTGTGTAAATATTTCCTTGACCACTGTCCTGATAAACTTTCTGATTTACTATCCTCTGCTAAGAGCTTTAAACATGTCACTCACTTCTCTGCCCAACTGCCTTGTTTCTCTATTAATTTAGTCATAGGTCTGCAGACCTGTTAGTCACAAATCTGTTTACCTGTTAGTCATAAGTCTTATGCTAATTTTTTCTCTCCTTTAACTGGTACTTTCTGGAACTCACTGCCATTGTCTTCTTTCCTTCTACTCTATGATATTCAGCCTTTTAACCTACATTTTTTTTAATTTGTAGGACCCTTCTTTTCTTCTTTGTAGTCCACCACTCAAGAACTTACAACGTAAAGGTCTAAAACAAATACCACAAGGCATCCAGTCCCACACCGTAACTAAATGCGAATCCATCACCTTGAGACTAGTAATGTATTTTATCAACCGCAAAAGGAAAAGCAAACCTTGGACTCGGAGTAGACTTGAATTCAAAGTGAAGAGAGTTGGATCAAATATCACAAGGTATTTTCTCACCTGCTCCAACAACTCTACCAATATTTGCAACGTTTGTAAATCAGTGAAATAGTAGCAATCTTACCTCGTCTAATGATTTCATTTTGAGGGACATGGTAAGGTTGAAAAGAATCTTCAGTACTTCACAGCACAGATCAACTTCTTGGTCTGTGAGACCAGCCTGCCGTTCCTCAGCATCACGAAGCAGAAGGTCGATGATTTCCATCAGGTAACTAAAGCCATGAAGTTCAAAGTGAATTCTTTGTCTATTGGTAAAAAACAAACAAACAAAAGATAAGAATCAGATCAGAAGCAAAATTAAGTTTTTTTTTAATAAAACAAAAGAAAAAAAAACAAAAACGGGAGTGGCAGTGTGGTAAGTAGCTTGCTTACCAATCACATGGTTCTGGTTTCAGTCCTACCACGTGGTACCTTGGGCAAGTGTCTTCCATTATAGCCTTCATTGTATGACAGGCACAAGTTCAGTTAGACCAGCCTGGCATTGATCAAGTTTGGAGGGCGCTTTTCTTGTGTCACTGGCACAGTGAAGGGGCACTGGCCATTGCTATGATTTTGAGTTTACTTGACTCAAGAAGTCTTCTCAAACCTTGTGAGTGGATTTGGTAGACAGAGACAGTCCAAGATTCCAGATTCTGAGGATTAAACGAATTTGCACAGACATTGGGAATTATTGGAAGCATTCTAATGCTTTTGTGTGCCATTACATAAATCGAGATTATAGTCGATCGCGATTAAGGGAAATTGCCAATGACATAGCTGAAATGGGTATTGATAAAGAAGCTGTCATGCCTAATTTTAACGGTCAGAAAAATGCTTTCGGATGAATTGCTTTCGAGATTAACTGGCACTGAATTTTCACTGGAATTTCAAGAGTATTGCAGGATAGTTACTGTCATATTTCAGATAAATATCCTCATTTTCGACACATATTTCCTCATCCACCCATTGTTGCCTTTCGACAGAACAACAATATTCGAGAAATATTGACCTGTCCTGATAATAATAAAATTCTATTGGAATTTCTGACCGCTGCACCTCGAAAAATACCCACAAGAGAGGTAGGTCTTGTGCAACAACATGAGTCAGACAAGTTCCATCAAGAATCATAACAGAAATGTTATGATTCATACAGAAGGGGGAACCTGTAAAGATTCCCATTTGGTGTATGCAAGGGAATGCACCAAACAAAAATTGATTTATGTTGGCTGCACAACCGAACAGTTAAGAAATTTAATGGACATGGGTTTGACATCAAACACAAGAATAGTGGTTCCACAGAACTTGCTGAGCATTTCACATCAAGTGGGTGTAAATTTGAAGAAGACCTGAAAGTACACATCCTCAAAAAATACTCTCCATCTATGATCTTTTGATCCTCAAAACATATGAGGATAATTATACACTGTTGATATCTCAGCCAAGAGGAATGAATAAAATGACTGGTGAATTCCATCAGATATGCTACAAATTTTTTGATTGAATGATTTTTTTTCACCATTTTCTTTCTGTTGCATTTAAATAAAGACCAAACTGATAACGTCATTTGCACATTATGAAATGCATTTTTTTCTGTTTTGTAAGCTTCAGATCTTTAAAATTGATTTTATAATTTGAACTCATCAAAGAGAGACAGACTGTCGAAATAATGTTCAAATAAAATAAAATACAATTGGATCGCACTCTTTATCTTGGCTGCTGCTACTGCTAATAATAATAATGATGATGATGATGATGATAATGATGTGGCAGCGAAATGGTAGAATTGTTAGCACACCATTCTACCAGAATGCTTAGTAGAACTTTGTCCATCTTTATGTCCTGGGTTCAAATTACAACAAGGTTGAATCTGCTTTTCATCCTTCAGGAGTCGATTGAATAAGTATCTGTAGAACACTGGGGTTGATGTAATCAACTTAACCCTGTCTCCAGGATTACTGGCCTTCTGCTAATATTTTAAACAAAAACAACAACAGCCACCACCATCACCATCATCATCATCAAAGTAATCATTAATCAATAGAATGGAAGCTTCAATGTTGAGGGTTAAGTTAGAGACAATTTCGAAGAAACATACTGAAGATGATATTTACCTGGTTTCAGGTACTAATGCACTCAGCAAGAACAACAGCCTCATATCAAAATACTGAAAACATATTTAAAAAAGAGAAAAATCAGTTGTGTGTGGCACAAAAGAAAGAGAAAAATACTGACTTAGGAATTGGTCAACTACAATGATTTTCAACAATAAAATATCCTTACCGTTTACTTGTTTCAGTCGTGAGACTGTGGCCAGGCTGGAGCATCCCCTCGAAGAATTTTTAATCAAACGAATAAACTTATTCTATTGGTCACTTCTGCTGAACAGCTAAATTACAGGGACGTAAACATACCACCACTACCAGTGTGGAGGTGCAATAGCACAGTGGTTAGGGCAGCGGATTCGTGGTTGTTAGATCGCGGTTTTGATTCCCAGACTGGGCATTGCGTGTGTATATTGAGCGAAAAAACCCTCGACTCAATGCAGCTCCGGAAGGGAGGGTGGGGTGGCGAACCCTGCTGTACTCTTCTGCTACACCGTTCTCTCACTTCTCTCTTTCCTGCTGCATCTAGTAGCCCACCTTCGATGGACTGGCATCCCGTCAAGTTGGGAAACCTATACGCCATGAAACTGGCCCTGTAAGCCAGACTATGGCGAAACTGGATCAATAGCAACACTACCAGTTGTTAGATGCTTCTGAGGGACAAACACAGACACAAACACATAATGGGATTCTTTCAGTTTCCTTCAACACCATCCTCTCACAAGGTTTTGGTCAGCCTAAAGCTATGGTAGAAGACACTTGTCCTACACAATGGGACTGAATCCATAACTGTGTGGTTTAGAAGCAAACATTATACCACACAGTCACCCCCTGCATGATTAAGAAGTATGTTCTCAAACCAAGTGGTTTGGGGTTCAATTTCACTGCCTGGACACTGTCAAATGGTGTCCTCTGCTCTAGCCCCAAGATAACCAAAGCTTTGGACTTGGTAAAAGGAAACTGAAAGCAGCATATTGTGTGTCTTCTTTATATATATAAATCATCATCATCATCATCATCATCATTTAGTGTCCATTGTCCATGCAAGCATGGGTGAGACGTTTTCGACTGGGGCTAACAGGCTGGGTAGCCGGCATGGTTTCTACAGTTGGATGCCATTCCTAACGCCAACCACTCCGAGAGTGCGGGGTGCATTTACATATCACTCGCACGTGTGCCATTCGCGTGACACAGGGTTTTGGTGCTTTAACGTGCCACCTACACCTGTGCCATTTACATGGCATGGGGCTTTTTGGTGATTTTACGTGCCACCCACATGGATGCCCATTGCCAGGCACCAGCGGCCATTCCCCCACGTCCATAGTGCTATTATGTGCGCCCAGCAGGCACACCAAGGAGGGGCCGTCGATTGCCTTGAACATGTCCGGAGATTTTTATGTGCCGCGACACACCGGCACAGGTGTCAGTCGTGTAGCTGTACCAGCCTCTGACCATTTTAAGAACCAAGAGTGCCAGCACAGAAGTTGCTTTAGGGGTCGCCTGCCTGGGAATCCAACTCGTCAGGCCCGTGTCCTCTTGAGTACGGCAGTGCACCAGACATCTCGGTCACTGGTAATTTCCATGCTTAGGCTCAGGGCCCGAAGGTTTGACCTCACAACTTCACTCCATGTCTTGCTAGGTCTTCCTTTACCCCGAA
>JACXVO010003301.1:831303-841396 GCA_015501135.1 Hapalochlaena maculosa
AAGTATTATTCTTTGAGATAATTTTAAAAGTCAAAAACCTGAAGCCACAGGTTCTGAAATTGTGATTCTTGGTTGTAGCCACTCCTCTTTCTGACCACCTCATCTCAAACACTCTTATGATTCTGTATTCCTAATGAAACATAACCAACATGTTTTAATTTTTTAAATTCTCAAATAATTAGAAGTTGATTAATTTTGTCATTACTAAACTGGTATTTTGTGGATAGGCTCTGACTGAAAATGGTAATAGGTATAAGGTGTTCTGACTGAAATAAAAAATAAAACCAGAAATAGCAATACCCCAAATCTTTAGGACCCTGTTTCATGACATAACCATTTCTAACCATCCCACCAACACTTTGTCACTCATCTGCTTTTTCTCCTTAACTTAGCCAAGTTTTCTAAGATATTTACTTTTAACATACTTCACAGTTCCATTCAATTTTTGTAATTTACAAAACATGAGACTGACTCAATATTGTTGTTCCATTTCTGTTATTTCTTTGAGGGAGGAAACAAGTGTCGGTTATATATACTGGGACCGGTGGATTCAGTCTGTCCTCCATGCAGCTGTTGCTTCCCCAACTTGTTTATCATGCTTGGTATGTGTATACATGTTGGACAGTTCTGCAGGCTAGAATGTTACTCGTTCCTTTCATTATACATCTTGTGCCACTAAGGAGATCCTGTTTCATCACTTCTTCCTCTGCTTTTCTTGGTTTACACCCATGAGATAATTCTCAGGTCATTACAGACTCACTGGGGTAGTTTCCATGTATTTTCCCTCCTGGATGGGACACCATTTTGCCAGCTGAGTGCACTGGAGCCACATGAAATGAAGTGTTTTGCTCAAGAGCACAATGCACTGCTTAATCTAGGAATTGAAACCCCAGTCTTAGGATCATGAGTCCAACACTTTAACCACTGAGCCCTGCATCTCAATGGGGTCAGTTATTTGTGACTGGCATCCATATGGGACATTGGTATTTCTCAGTAACAATATTTGGTCTCAAGGGTTATGTGAATGAGTGGGTAGATCGAGCCAATGGCTGTATTCAGTTGTGTCACAACAGCGAGGGGAATGAACTAAGGTAGAGTAAAAAGCAAAGTGTTCTGCCCACAAAACCCAAGAAAACAACAAAATTCAATTTGAATTCTTGTCCTAAGCAGTGCCACCAAGAGATGTGAGGGGACCTACAGCTGGCCTGAAAGCAAATCCCCTCTGTGGTGGGGCCCAAAGTCTAAATGCTGACCCTCCCTCCAGAAGAGTTGCTTATATTGACTATTTTCTTCATCACCAAATACATAGCTTTATTCTTATGTCAGAAATCATTTAAACTCACAGAAGTTCTGGACTTTGAGCAGTTCTTTGGAATATTTCCAGTAAATACTAATGCAACTGGAGTATGGTTTTAAAAAAAAAGGATAAGCTGGAGATTATGGCTTGAAAAATGGAAAATAAAGCAGTTACAATGAGTCTCACACACACACACACACACACATGTGCCTCCTAACTTTCTTCATAGCAGATCTGTCTTCAAATATAAATATGGTTATGTTGATGAATTAAAAGCCAGCATTGTTAATAAAGTTAGCAGGAAGCAAGCATATACCCCTGTATATACAATGAGTCCAACACATTATTTTTCATTTTTCCTTTGAACCACAAACTGAGAATTTCTTGCCTTCAACAATCCACATT
This sequence comes from Hapalochlaena maculosa, assembly GCA_015501135.1. Classification (NCBI taxonomy): domain Eukaryota; kingdom Metazoa; phylum Mollusca; class Cephalopoda; order Octopoda; family Octopodidae; genus Hapalochlaena; species Hapalochlaena maculosa. The sequence goes on from JACXVO010003301.1 coordinate 833,006, forward strand.
ATCATTTTGGAAATTAGAAAAGAAACTTGAGTATCTGTTTAATTAATCGTGTATTTTATTGAAAATATAAACACAATGTTGTGTAAGAACCACTGAATCTACTCCTGTAAAGTGGGTGGCATTAGGAAGGGTGTCCAATTGTGGAAACCATGCTAAAACTGCTAGAGGTGCTTGATGCAGTCCTCAAACCATTCCACCCATGCCAGCATGGAAAACAGATATTGAATGATGATGAATGTCAAGAATTAATTTAGCATGGATCAGGTTTTATGCATTGCTTTTTATTATTTCATTGAAATTCACATTCAGATATTAGGGCCAGGTTGGTTATTGAGAGCATTCAGTCTCTCCCTTGTCACGCTCCTCAACAAGTTCTTGATGCTATTGTAACAGGCAAATTTGTAGGACATTTGCAGTAGTACGGATATAGGTTGGGAAAAATACAATTTAACTTGTACATTCCTTTTTAGTATTTAAAAAAACTGACACAGGCCCCACCACTTCCCATATCTTCAAAAATTTGACGTGGGGGTCCCTTTATAGTAAAAAGGTTGATGTAGGCCCCGCTTCCCCCTTCCCATATCTTCAAAAATTTAATGTGGATCCTCGCCTTCCCCTTCTTTCAAAAATTTGATGCGGGTCCTTCCTCTCCTTTCTCATATCTTCAAAAAGTTGAGATGGACCCCTCTTCCCCCTTCCCATATCTTCAGAAATATCCTGCATCGGTCATCTTCAGGTACCTCACTTCTATTTGCATGGGTCTCGAGAGATTGTTTGTTTCTTTTCATCCAGAAATCTTGTGCATATAACACCGAGTTCATCTTGTTCTACTGCAGTGCATGGTTTGCATCATGAATGCACCTCAGCATGTGAGGTTGTTTATTTTATTGCATGTATGCAACATTTCTGTACTTCCCCTGCATCAAAGAAACACCTTCAGGTCTACTAACTCTCCATACCTACCCTCACGTACTGTGCTATATTTTGTCATGGTACCTCTTTTATACACACTGCTGCAATATCACCAGACTGTGTATAAGGGAGATCTGTGGCTTCCAATGTATGATTTTTCTATGTCTTTGTATCATTCAACTTGGTCAGCTTCTGGAACCTGCTGCAACAGAACCAGACTTTGCTGGGCTGAATGTTGTGGCCCTACATTTTCACAATTCTAATTTTTTTTTTTTCACTTCCTTTTACTAATCCTTTGATGGTATCCCAGCATAACCACACCCAACTAGTTTGTGGCTGCATCTCGGTAAGAGAGGCTAGGGTAAAACTTTGAACCAGTCTACATTCCGTTGGGACAAAGACTTGAAGAATACAAAACAAAACAATTATATTCTGGACTAATTAAACTCTTCCCTTGTCTGAAAGATTTTAATTGTATTTTATTCATTTCATACAATTAGATATTGATTAAAAAATGACAGCACAGTAGCAACTGTGTGTGTGTGTGTGTAATTATTTGCCCCAGTGGTTAGTGTGTTGGGCCGATGATCAAAAGGTTTGATTTCTGCCCCAGGCAGCATGTTGTGCCATGGAGCAAAGTGCTGTATGACCATACTGTTTCCACCTTCTCTCTCTTTCTCTTCACCTCTCACATCTGCCATGTCCTGCTTTTTTGAGGAGGTAAGGACCAAAAAGAGGTCTGTGTCCTCTCACAACTACACGGACACCTTAACCCTTTTGTTACCAACCCGGTTGAAACCAGCTCTGGCTCTGTAGTACAAATGCATTGCTTTCATAAGTTTTGAATTAAAATCTCCCCCCAAACCCTAGTCATGATCTATGCTCTTAACACTGGCTTAACGACAATGAAGCTATTTTACTAAATTCTTTGTTATTATTTAGAATTATTTGAAAGGAATACAGAAAATCTCAAGATAAATACAGCAACGAAAGGGTTAACCCTTTAGCATTTAAACCAGCCACATCTGACCAAAATATTTCACTTAGGTTCAGACTGGCCAGATCCTGCGTCTCCCACCTAAACTACAGTGTCATTCTAAAAATAAACAGTCACATCGTCAAAATCTCAAAGTTATGAGACAATGCAAAAGTAACCCCAAGCAATGTTACATTTGACAATAATGACAAGCTGGTACAGTCTGCCGGGTTATGCTTGCAAGTGATAACCGGGATGTTTCTTTGTGCTTTGTATTTGGATGAATTAAAACTGAATCTGCTCTGTAAACATTCAGTGTGAGTGCCTTATTGTGTTCATATTATAATACACAGACATAACCCAAGTTTTCAAGGTTTCTTAACCCTTTCGTTACCGTATTTATTTTGAGATTGTCTGTGTTTCTTTCAAATAATTAGAAATAAAATGACGAATTTAATGAAATAGCTTAGTTATCATTAAACTAATGTTATGAACATAAGTTGTAACTACAATTTAGTAGAAGATTTTAATTCAAAATTTATGAACACAAGGCATTTGTACTACAGAGCCAGAGGCGGTTTCAGGCGGGTTGGTCACGAAAGGGTTAATTAACCCTCTTCATACTGACCCGCCTGAGGCCATCTTCCCATCAGAGCATTCACACACAACCACTCAAAATTCCGTTGCCTTTAACAGCGGAAAGCAAGTTTTCTACACCAGTCTAGCTTTTATTGAGGAATGATGATGATGATGCCATGTTTGAAACTATTGTTTGTTTTCGAGATATGTCAATATTATTGATGCATTGTGATTTGTAGAAAATATCAATTCTATGTTTTGGTGGATGTTTAAACATCATCCATGAAATTTCATTTGACAGTTAATGGGTTAACACACTTAGTGTAAAATATATAAAAATGCATCACAAACTTATACACCTAACTATGCAGTCAGTATTGTTTGTTATTGTAATGTGCAGTCGCTGTTTTAATCCATTTAATGCAGAAATCGGAGATATCCACTCAAAATTGTGTTACCCTTAACTGCACAAAATAGTTATATTTACCAATCTGTATTTTGTTGAGGAATGTCATGTTTGAAACGGTTTCCTGTTTTTCAAAGTATATCAAGTTTATCGAGGCAGAAAATATCAATTTTATGCCTTTTTTGGTGGATATTAACATCATAATTTGTGTTAATAATAAACTGTTGTTAATGTTCCAGATGCTAAATATTGGTAGGGAAAATTATTTCACTAAATCCCTTCTCTAAATTCTTGATTATCTTCTAAATTCAAACCTTTTAGACAATGTTGCTGGAAAGAAAGTTGAGTAACAGTCAAGTTTGGGAACCTTTTTTCAGGCCCAACATCACCCTTCATTAAACAAATCTAATTAAAGGCATTCCAACCGTGACCACCCTCTCTCCTTTCAAACCCTGTGCATCTAGGACTGTGTTAGGTTGTCTCCTTCAGTTACAATTTATCTGGGACAACATTATCTAATGTATCTTTCATTAAGACAGTGTTCTGACGATTTGGCTACTAGGTCAAGCAAATCAGGTACCTACACTAGTTAGGACATTACTGGTAGTTGAACCAGGCAAGAGGAACAATCTGCAATACAGAATGAGAAACTGACTTAGCCTGGATTTGATCTTGACTCCTGAAGCTAGTTGAGTAATCCTATACTACGTGACCTCTCTTGACCATTTTCTTTCTGTGTGGTATGGCCATGAATTCGGTGTGTGATTGACAGGCTCCTCCTCCTCCTCCTACGCATATGGAGGGCACGTGTGTAACCCAATTTAGCACACCATTTCTGTTGACACCAGCAAAAATCAAGGTTGAACATTGAACCTCACAGCAGAGGTGATGGGGGAGAATGTGGGTGTGTGTGAGAGACAGATGTGTCACTTGTGTGGTGATGATGTTACAGACATGGGTGTACATGTATGAATGCCGGTGTATGTGTATATATATATATGATGAGAGATAAAAACAGATATGCATGGGTAATACAATATTTACAAGTTATTATTTTGTTACTTTACCTACTTGGTCTCACTGCTAAAAATTAAGATATAGATTTAGTTTTGATAGACGTGGAGGTTGGTGATATGGGTGGGCGGTATCGTGGCCCGTACATGATCTATCAGGAATTTGGTAGTCTTTGGTCTCTTCTGGCATCATGCTTGCAGCTTGTGAAGCTCTCAGCCAGGACCAGCAGCATTGCCACCTCACAACACTTTCTTCTTTTTTTGCCTCTTCATCCAAACCAATAATCACTCATGCCATTATCACCCCATCTTCTAATAAAAGTCCTCCTAATTACCACTCATTATTGACAGATAATTAAACCTAATTTGAAGATCGTTTTTATTTCTAACCGAGTAGATGATGATTGCAGTAAGGGTGTGTGATTTGAGGAAGATTTAGCTGTTGTCTCTGGCAAGTCAAGCCATCTTTTCATTGGTGTTGTAATTAGTGGCATCAAGCCAAAGTGTATCTGGGGGAGTCTCTATAAGCAAGGAGAACTTTATAGTTTATAAGCAATTATACCAGAAACCCAGGCTTGTGAGTGTTACATAATCCTCAGCCCATCTGGAGATGGTAGTAACCTTGAATGCGAACACGTTCAGACTTCTGCGATGACTAAAACAACCCGTGGCAACATGTAAAAGCAGACCTAACTTGATGATCACCACCATCATCTTCATCTAATGGCCATGTTCCATGCTGGCATGGGTTGGCCAAATTATTATTATTATTATTAAGGGGGTGAGCTGGCAGAATCATTAGCACACTGGACAAAATTCCAAGTGGTATTTCAACTGTCTTAGTGTTCTGAGTTAAGATTTCACCCCCTTCCAGGGTCAACAAAACAAGTACCAGTTATGTGCTGGGATCATTGTAATCAACTCATCCCCTCCCCCAAAATGGTTGCCCTTGTGGCAAAATTTGAAACCATTATTATTATTATTATTAGGGCAGCGAGCTGGCTGAGTCATAAGCACTCTGGATAAAATGCTTAGCAGTATTTCACCTGTCACTGCATTGTGAGTTCAAATTCTGCCAATGTTGACTTTGTCTTTCACCCTTTTGGGGGTCAATGAAATAAGTACCAGTTATGCACTAGGTTCAATGCAATCAGCTTATCCCCTCCCCACAAGTTTCAGGCCTTGTGCCTATAATAGAAAGGATAATAATACTAATTATTATCATTAGCATCAGATCATGGTTTTGTACTTGAGTGTTGATAGGCCACCCAGACGAGTCCTGTTCCAATAAAACTATAGTGAATGAGGTTCCATCCATGCCCACTCCATATTTTCTGAACAAAAGAAGAAAAAAATCAAATGTGGGGGTAATTTCGAGGCAGGTCATTTGACTGCTCTTTCTAGCCCATTGAATAATTGTACAGAAAAGCTTCCTCATGTAGTGAAGGATTCAATTGAATTAACAAATGAATAATGATTAAAAATAATTTTTTTTTTCTGTCTCCCCGTTCAGAGTTCAAACTTTGTCAGTGGTAGTGTACCATTAAAACCAGTCCCTGTTCATCTGACAGCTTCCTGTTGTTCCAATAGTGAGTGGTGATAGGGCTTGATAAAGTTAAGTACCAGTCATATATTGGGGTCAATGCTGTCAACTGCACAACTTCCAGATGGAAGCACTAGGATTTTATATTTTCAAAAGATATTCTCTATTATTTAGCCATTCATTTTACGTCACTTGACTTTTTGAAAACAACAGCCGAATCCTCTTCAAACTCTAGAAAAACAGAAAGATTGTGTTAATTAATGTTGTCCAAGATACTTTTAAGAAATGACTGGATGATCATGGCTGGAATACTTCTTAGCCTAGGTCCACTTGATCAAAGTTGGCATGTGGTTACACAATTATCACTTCAAGCAAACCAACCTGGATGGTCGGCTAAAGAAGAACAGCCCATTTGACACAATAGAAATGGTACTTTATATATAACGGTTTCTGGTTGTGGTATGGCCCGGTCACAAATGCTGTTGTGAATGTACCATATGGCACAGACGGATGTCTGGTAGGGGTTGGCCTTGGGCTGTGACCCTTTGACACCGATTAATGAAGTTTCTTTCTCTACTTGTAGATTGTAACCAGTGATGAAGATTACCGTAAGAAATCCCTCGAGGTTGATGACACCCCTGTCCTACCCGAGTTTGTTGGCGAAACACATATCCTCACAGAAGAGCAAATTACTACGGTAAGCCCCCACAGAAGTCTTTCATCTTTTATTTGTTTCAATCATTGGATTGCAGCCATGCTGGGGCACTACCCCGAGGAGTTTTCAGTCGAATGAATCAATCCCAGTACTTTTTTTCTTCTTTAAGCCTGGTATTTATTCTATCAGCTTCCTATGTTGAAACCACTGACTCATAGGGATGTAAACAAACCGACATCAGTTGACAAGTGGTGAGGGACCCACACACACACACATAAGTGAGTACTGAGAAAATACAGAAGGATCAGTTATGATTTTTTTTTTCAACATATTCTCCCTTCTCAGATTCACACACTTATTGCAGTGGTTCTTCAGTTTTTCTAAACCCTATTAAAGAATGCAGAAGGTTAAACTTCCAGCCAGGACTTTTGCAATACCTTTGAGCCAGCAACTTTTCAACACTCCCTTATAGATATATATCTATGTATGTATGTATGTATGTGTGTATGTATGTATGTGTGTATGTATATGTATGTATGTATGTGTGTATGTATGTATATGTATGTGTGTATGTATGTGTGTATATGTGTATGTATGTATATGTATGTGTATTTATGTGTTTTAGTCATTTGACTGCTGCCCTGCCAGAGCACCACCTTCACTCGAACAAATCGAACCCAGCTCAGTACTTATATTATCGGTCTCTTTTGCCGAACCACTTAGAGTGACAGGGACACAAATACACCAGCATCAGTTGTCAAGCAATGGCGGGGGGACAAATACAGACACACAAACATACACATATATGGCGTGCTTCTTCCAGTTTCCATCTACAAAATCTACTCATAAGGCTTTAGGTTAACCTGAGGCTATAGTATAAGACTTGTCCAAGGTGCCATGCAGTGGGACAGAACCCAAAATATATTAAATATTAATGGTGGTGCTCTAGAATGGCCACAGTTCATGAGCTGAAACTAGATCAATTTAATATATATATATATATATATATACACACACACACTACGGATGTCTTTCAGTTTCTATCTACCAAATCTACTCCCAAAGCTTTGGCTAGTCTGAAGCTATAGCAGAAGACATTTGCCCGAGGTACCATAGTGAGGCTGAACCTGGGAACCACGTGGTTGGCAAGCAAGTATCTTACCATGCAGCCACACCTGCACTTATTCATTAGAAAGGATTTTTTCATCAACACAGAAAATTCTGTGGAGACCAAAGTGTTTTCTCTTCATTATTTCATCTGTGTTGTGGTTTGACCAATGCTGGACCCCTGATTCACTGGGGGTTTAAAAAAACCCAAATTTGTCATCGAATGGTGGTGGTGTTGATGAGGTGAACACAAAGGCACACACACAGTCTCCGTCTGTGTGGGAGCATAGCTGCATCACAACCCTGACACCTCCCCACTTCCATTGTCACTCGCATCCCTTGTTTGTTTTTTAATTAAAAGTACCTCTTCTTTTTCCTTTTTGTGCTTGTGCAGTTGGTGGAGCATCTACCCGGCCGTACAGTGGGTTACTCCTGGATACTCATATACAGTACAGATTTACACGGCTTCAGTTTGAAAACTCTCTACCGAGACATGACCAACTACGAGAGTCCAGTCTTATTGACTGTCCGTAACACTCAGAGTCAGGCAAGTATTGTTAATCTGTGGTGTTGGGTGGTGGGGGAGAACCAGTGCCTGGACAATAATTAGAGAAAAATTATACATTCTTTAACCCTTTCGTGTTCGGATTATTCTGTTAAATGTAAGGCTTTTTCACTCAAATTGATTTGAATTAATCACGCATCATCTTATAGCTTTGAGGTTTCAATGATGCGAGTTCTTATTTTTAGAACGTCAATGTCAGTTCGGTGTGAGGAGTTAGATATGACTAGTCCAAATCTGTAAAATTTTGGGGCTGGACATGGCTGGTTCAAACCCTAAAGGGTCAAAGTCCCTAAATTTTAGAGGTAGCATTGCCCCTTTTAAAAAATGTTTATTTCTTGTCACAGCTGTTACTTCCATCCTAATGAAGTTGCAACATTTGTTCTTGTTACAGGTGTTTGGTGCTTTAATATCATGTCCTCTGAAAGTTAGTGATCATTTCTACGGCACCGGAGAATCCTTCCTCTTCACCTTCCATCCAAAGTTCAAGGTGAGTATTCCAACCAATGTGTGTGTGAGTGAGAAAGATGGATGTTACCCTTTCTATTTGTTTCTTATGCTTCATCCCTTTTTTTGTGCATGTCATCGTCCTCATCATTTAGCGTCCGTTGTCCATGGAAGCATGGGTTAGACGTTTT
>JACXVO010003364.1:8521-18546 GCA_015501135.1 Hapalochlaena maculosa
TAAGTTAAATACTTATTGAGTAAGGAGTGATTAGTCAAATTTAAAAGTTTTTAACTCCTAAGCATTCAGATTATTTTGTCACTTTGTTTATTTATTCATTGTTTTAAATTAATCTCACATTATATTGTAACTTTAAGATATCAAAGATGTGGTTGTCCCTTTTTAAACATGATATTACAAGGTAGGTGTAATAGGCCAGATTTGGTCAGTTTAAAGGGTTAATGAGAATCTGAAATCTATAAGTATACAATGTTTTGCACATTTGTTATGTAGATTTTCAATCATCACAAATGCACCAAATTACATGCAAGATGAATTCAATATAAACAAATTTGTAATTAATTGTACAGAAAACATTTCCACGCTTGCATGGGAATTTGAGGAGGCAGGTTTACTATGGGCCTGATGCCTTTCCTTTTGTCAACTTCTTGTTTTTATGATCATCACTATTGTTTAATGTCTGCTTTCCATGCTGGCATGGGTTGGACTGAGGACTGGCAAACAAGGCTGTAACAGGTTCCAACCTGATCATTTTCTACAGCTGAATGCCCTTCCTCATGCCAACTCCTCAGTGTAGTGGGTACTTTTTATGTGCCACCCAGGTAGTACTGGCATTGATGATATTTGAATGGTGCTTTTTACATGCCACCAGCATAGGAGCCAGTCAAGCAACACTTACAGTAATCGACATGGCCTGCCATGTTCTCATGGAAGATTGAAAATGGTATACACCATTTGTACATTGGTGATACTTCTGTACAACTAGTAAGCAATATCAAAGACAAAGAAATGTGTGTATGTACATAACAAATACCTATCAGTTTCCATCTACAAAATCCAAGGCTATAGTTGAAGACCTCTAAGTTTCTTATATCATTTGTGTCATTGATCCCATTCTGCATTCAGTAATATTGGTTATCTGGAGAATTATAACTTCTTTGAATGTTCTCTTTTCAAATTGCCTGGAAAGGGCTCTGCACATCTTGATATCCTTCTCCAAGCCTATTGTGATTACACTGCTGAATTCACATCCTATCACTAGTGCTGTTATTGTTGTTTAGCTCCAGGTCAACTCAGATTCAGCAAACCTATGATGAAACACATTTCAGCCATGACTTTTCAATCTTATATTCAGTGTGTAACTCAGGCACACAACTACGTCCTTGTTTTAGGTCATGTGATATGACAGCAATTAGCTACTTTTAATACATGAGCTGTCGTATAGAAGTTCCTTTCATACATTATATCTACAGGTAACACATTTTCAATGAACAACTTGATTCAGTAATTAGTGGCAATATAGTGCAGCTGAATATTTTATTAACTTAGTGATGCAGTGATAGTCTCTCATTCATGATTGGCATTAATGTTGATAATTGAATAGTGGAATTGATGATTTCATTTATGTATAACAGCAGAATTATACATTCTCTCTCTTTCATCCATCTGAAGTAGTGACACTAGGTTGATTATTGCATTAGGAAACCATACTTTCTTTTGCTTTTAACCTTATTGTAAATATTAATTGTGCATTTTTGTTTGAAATCATAAGTTTTACAGATCTTCCAAAACAACACTTAACTATTTGCAAAAGTAATCCTAATAATTCTGTCACAGTTTTCAATGCAATTCAAAAGGATACTGATGGACTTCTTTGGCAGAGAACAGATTTCTAATTCAACAGGTTGCCGAACATCAATAAGGACATGAGACAAGTGTTGGTCAAGAAAAGTCCTGTACTCCTGCAAACAACAACAATAATTTCTAATTTAGAGACAAGATCAGAAGTTTTGAGAAGACAGGTTAGTTGATTATACTGACCCTACTACATAACTAATACTTTATTTTAGTGACCTGAGAGGAATTAAATTTTTTAAATCACTTCAGGAAGTAAAAAGCTGAAAGAAATACTGTAATACATTTCATCCAACATCCTACTTCCCTCATAATAGTTGTTTTTAATAAGGTGGCAAACTGACAGAAACATCAGCATGCTAAGTGAAATGCTCAATTTTTTTTATTTTTTTTTTTATTCACATTTTGAGTTCAAATTTCACCAAAGTTGACCTTGCTTTTCATTTTTTTGGGGGGTTGATAAATTAAGTTGTGTACTGGGGTCAATTTAATCTACTGACCTCCCCATCCACCCCCAAAAAATCTGGTCTAGAGTAGAGAAGAATAATTGTTCTTAATTTATGGACAAGGCCAGCAATTTTTATAGGGAGGTAGTAGGTCCACTATATTAACCCAGTGCTTGATTAGCTTCTTTATTTTATTGACTCCGGAAGGATGAAAAATAATGATTTTGACAAGATTTGAACCCAGAATGTAAATAGTTGGAAGGAATTACTGCCAAGGTATTTTTTCTAACACTAACAATTCAAACAATCCACCACCCCTCCGTTGCTCTTATGATAGGCACTAAAAACCTGAGATGTTGCAGGAATTATCAGCAAATGTGTAAAAGGTAGGTAAACAGTGTGGTTCCCCATATATAAAGAGTTGGATATTTATGCTGAAAACTAATTGGCCAGAAAACTCTGGAAAGGTGGAATATTTAAATCTTGGAGTCAATTTTTACACCACTGTAACGCCCAAGTGGTTATTGTAAATATGATTTTTTAGGGTAAATGTTCAATACCCCACAATGAATAATTGTGGGGTGCTAACCATTCTCTAGGTTGTAATTGGGGGAGAGGCAAAGTGAATTTGGAAGAGATTTAGTTTGAAATGAGGTGCCACCAATAACGTCTATCTAGTGAGACGACTGCTGAAGATGGTACTTCAGAGAGTACCATATTTAGAATAGTGGTTGCTAGGTGCAGATTGTGGAGGTTTGTGGCATAGTGGTTACGGTGTCATATTTGTGATAGAGAAATTGAGACAAGTACAACAACTAAAGATGTTTGTATATCAAGATGAAGAAAACAGGCAAGGATAAAACCCAGATATTTGTAAATGTATAAAATACCTTATGACTGAATGACAAAAATAAGAGCTGTTCTAATAAGAAAGATGGTAGTCCTTTTAGATTTGAGAAGAAAATAAAGTTTGTCTTTGCTTTTTAAATGAAAAAATAACCAGATGGAAATAAAGCTACTGACAAATAAAATGAAGTCAACTGAAAAACAGGAAGATTAAATGGCGCCTTTTTGGGAGGGTGAAAAAGGGAAACCGCGCAGGTGAATTGAAAGACACAGAATGAGAGAGGAAGGGCTGTTGCAGATATAAAACAGTAGGAAGGGGTAATACGAAAAAGGGAAAAAAATAAGAGAGCTAAATAACTTCAAAAACGATATGTAAATAGAGAAAAATATAAGTATGGTTACCTGAACAAAGTGATGATAGGTGAGCCAGTAGAGAATGTCTGCCATGATCTCTGATCAGTTGTTCCTGTTCTAGCAAGGATCAGTCTTCATATAAACTGGTCCAAGTCAGAGGACATGAACTATGACACAGGAAGCTTTTCAGTCTCCTTTTCAGAGTTATGTTTACTACACCAGGTACAGGTAACCTCAAAGGAGGATGCCCTTACCTTTGGTTCACCGATCTTCCTGTCTGCCATTCTCTCCAGCTTTAGGTCTAAGCTCCACCAACTTGAAAGATGATCGCCCAGCGCTATTCCTGTTAAGGAACTACATTGCCATGCTAAAACTATTGTACACTTTCCACAGTGCTCCTTGCTACAACACTTCTATCTGTAACATTCAGTCTGATGACACTGGATGGCCATTACATATGGTGGCCTTGACCTTCATTTTCCAGTCTCACTGGTCTTGCTAGCTTCCATTTCCTTCTCTGTATGGACCTCTCAAAAGAAATGAGACACCACCAAGAGTAGTATGACTGCAGACAGGTTAGTGTACCTACTTGACCATTACTGTCTGATATGTTTCTGTTCAGTCTCTGAGCCTCACAGCAGTGCTGGCTCAACGCAGTGCTATCACTTACAAATGGCACTAACCTTGATAGCAACTCCCTGCACATTGGGTGTTTCCTTGGAGCTTGGTCTTCAGATCTGTGAGCCTCCTGAATGCTGCTGTGGGTCCATTATATATTCTTTTGGCCTCCACAGTACTGGCTGCTTTAAGATCATAAAACATAGCCTAGATGTAACAGGTTTCTCTTCCCAGCAAAATTCAACAGGGCTAAACCAAGGGGATGGTAGAAGGCCGAAGGTATTACAATTTTCTTGTGGCGGTAGACCTCTCATCTGGGATGTCACACGTATCATCTCCAGGAGCAACTTGTTGTTGTCAGTTACCAGCCCAGGTTCTACTGCTTTTCAGGCTGAGAACAAAAAAAACAAAACAGAACATTTTCCTGTTCTGTAGCAGTAGGCCTCTCATATGGGATGCTGTATGTAGTGACATCATTGCCAGGGGTAACTTGGTGTTAGTTACCAGCCCAAGATCTGCTGTTCATCCAGCTGAGAAAAACAAAACTGTCAAAGTATCAGTCACTCTGACAGGTTTATGGCTGAAATCTCCAGCATCCTTGGTCCCCAGACCACATCCTTGCTCATAGATATCAGGTTTGAGATTGCTGTTCACAAATGCAAGCCCAGAGAGTCAGAGTGGCTATTCCAGGGCAGCACCTTTTACATTTTGTTGGCTGGTGTCATGAGAAATGTTTCCATATTGTGAGAGTCAAGATTCTCTGTATTTGAGTAACACAAAGAGATTGGGGAAAAAAACATCAACATCTTCAAATATTAATTCAATGAAAACAGTAGGCAAAGAAAGTAATAGGAAGCTAAGCATAAAAGAATAAGAAAGAGATAGAAAGAGAAGTTATCACATGATGAAGGGGAAAGATAAAGTGCATTTCAACCTGGTTTACATAAACCAGAGGGGATAGGGGAAAATTAACATTGACCATCAAAGTGATCAATTCAAAATAGAATGGTGCTATTTAGGAAAGAGGAAGGAAAAAGTAAAGGTAGGCAGAGGGTAAAAGAAGAGCCATTACAGAGATAAAACAGCTGAGAAGAGTGAAACAGTAATAAAGTGAAAGACAGATAAAACAGCTGAGAAGGGTGAAACTAATAAAGTGAAAGACAGAGATAAATAGATACAAAGTGGTGGAAAGATTAGTAGAAGGATATAATGGCAGAAAGCTAAATGGATGTAACCATAAAAAAAAAGCAAGATACATAGATAGAGAAAAAGAAAGCTAATTAAGTGGAGCAATAGAAAGGTAAGTATAAGGAAGAAGAGACAAAATAAACATGTGGACAGATGAATAGAGAGGCCTAGAGTAAAAATCTTAATTTAAACAAATAAGGAGATGGAGAAACACAATTAACCAGTAGAAAGGTCAATTCAAAAAAGAACTGGTGGTTTGAGATTCAGGAAGAAGACTTCATGGTGATTTGTGGGAGAAATGAAAGAAAAGGGTACAGGTGCACTGACAGAGATAAAAAGTGCTATTGCTGAAATAAAAAGTAGAAAGAAGTAAAATGAGAAGAGAAATAGAGTTAAATGGATGCATCTAGCACACTCAGCTACAATGATGAGTTTCAGTTGATTTGAACACAGCCTGCTTGTGAAATTAAAATGCAAATGGTTGAGTTCTCTACTGACATATACCCTTAATGTAGTGCTGAGGGAGATTCAGTGTGACAAAGCTGGCCCTTTGAATTACAAGTACAACTCACTTTTGCCAGCTAAGTGACTGGGGCAATGGGAAATAAAATGTCTCCACTTCAAATAGATGCAACTGCTGAAAGGAAGACACAAACATGGAAAACAATACAACAATAGCTATGAAATGAAAATGATGGACAAGTAAAGCAATAAGGAAGTATAAAGAAAAAATTAAATCTTCATTCTAACATGTGTTTTCCATGCTAGCATGAATGGGATGGCTTGACAAGATCTGGTGAGCTACTGGGTTACATCAAGCATCAATGTCAGCTTTAGCATGGTTTTGATGGTTGGATACCCTTCATAATAGATATAAATAACTAATCAGTTATAGTTGCATCACAGATTTTCTTGGATAGAGCTAACAACTCTACAAACACAAGTTAAAAACTATTGTAAATAAGAATACTTACACATAATGTCTGGTTGCAATAAGGAGAAGGAAATTTACAAGTTGTGTGGCAACTAATTGGTCATATAAACTTACCGCTGCTGAAATTCGGTGTTCATTTGACAAAATGGATACACAAGTTTCCTGAAAATATATAATGACCAAAATGTAATGATAGCTGGCTTTGAAGGAGTTAATATTTTCCAAGACAAAAGCTCATCATTCTACTAGTATTTTATGAACATAATTGAACACAAAATTATATTTTCCACATTGCAACTTATCAGCGAATATTATAAAAAGTTAAAATAAAAAAAAAACAATATTATGACATTACCATAATTGGTTTAACATTGACTTTCCAATGTGTACACAGCAGTTTCTCAAATTGGTCCTTTGCTTTAAAACCTTACATTCTAAGAGTTAATTACTTTGTCCCAAATCTCTTTCAACTTGCTACCTCAACCAATTCAAGAAATATTTGAAATTCAATATATACATATTGGTTTATATGTTGAAGCATACTGGAATGAAAGCAGTATGATTCGGATGTGCAACGTCCATACATTCGACTGGCAGGGTGTTAAGTCCTTAAGAGAAAAGCTATGTATAAGAGGCATTGGATGTAGTGTGCAAGAAAGGCATCTGCTTTGGTACGGCCATGTGATGCGTATGGATGAAAATAACAGTGTGAAGAAGTGCCAATCTCTGGATGTGGTGGGGACTCAGGGCAGAGGCAGACCTAGGAAGACATGGAGTGAAGTGGTGAGGTCAGACCTTAGGTCTCACCAGAGAAATGACCAGTGACCGAGACCTCTGGCGCATTGCTGTACTTGAGAGGACACGTCGTGCTTAACATAGCATCCCCACCGCTGTGTACAGACAGGTACCCACCCCCGTCAAGTCACGTTTTGTGCTGGCTCTCTCGGTACCATATAGAAACAGACGCTGCGGTGTGGTGAAAATTGCGGTCAAGGCAACCAGAGTGGCTCCTGTGTCGGTGGAACATAAAAAATCACAGAACATAGTCAGGGCATTGACGGTTCCACTGGCTTGTTGCAGACCACCAGCCTGCGAGTCCCAGTCGAAAACGTTTAACCCATGCCTGCATGGACAACGTACACTAAATGATAATGATGTCCACACCAACTTCATCTAGTTATCCTTAACTCTCATACTGTACAATTTATGGCAACAAATTCTGCTTCCTCAGAAAAACAAAAAAAGAGATGTTTATTGCATACACCAAACAATTATTTCAAACATACATGTGTTTAGTTTGTCATTCGTGTTCATGCTTCAAACTTAAAATGACATCCATCATATAAGGAAATATTCATCTCTTCATTGTATTAGTTTATCATTTCTCTACATCCTATTTGGATATTGGCATTATACAAAAAACTTTTCATGTTGTTTAGTGTCAGTTAGTCCTAATTAAGGAGCTTCATGATCAGAGATATTCTAGTACTGGCCATCTTATTTTATTTATCTAAGGCTACATTATCCAACATCACACAGTGAAACCCAAGAGACTGCTTTTCCTAAGAGATTAAGCAAGCATGTGGGAACTTCCATCATTGATTAAGGAATTCCTTTGTTACTTTCAAAAGCACAACTATAAACATTAAACTATAGAGGTTATATCATCCCCTCTAATTAGATTACATACCAAAATTTTACCAAATACAACCAGTTAATTAACATTGCTTATTTAATAAATTTAATAATTCAATGTAAGCAAATATAACAGTAAAAACATATTGGATCAGGGCAAAAGAAGCTGAATATGAAAATGTAATGTGAATTCACTCATGCTTATGTTTAATCTCCAGGAAACATCACCTGGCATGCGTATGATCTTATACTGGTAACTAAAACTATGAGAACTTGATTCTAGATTTCACTACAACAGTATTGAATCCAGAGCTCATGAAGACATTGTTTATTATTAGACACATATACACACTATTGAACAGTTTATGACAACCAATAACAAAAACAACTTTAAAGCAGTGAAATATCTCATTAGGTATCTGTTCTAAAGAATAATGGTAAAACTTCTGAAAGGAAAAATAGTTACATTATAAAAACCTACCTTATCATTTGATTGAGAGCCACAAAACTGTTCGTAGTCTATCAGCTTTGGTTTTGACCCATCTCCACAAGCAATGCAGTTCTTTTGACTAGGACGAAGTTTTACTTTGTGAAATGAGCATTCCATACCATCAAACAGAAGTAAGTGCTGTTTCAGTGAAGCTAAATCTATTGTCAAGGCATAACGCATTTATCATATTACAGTTGTCTTTGTGTTTGCAAAAGTATGCAAAAATGTGATAGGTACAGGAAATTAAGTATAAAAGTAAAGAAAAAATTCTAGTGTTGATATGTGGTCAAACTGTTTTTCAAACACATTTCTGGGTTTGATTCTATAGCACTAATGTCATCTATCACACAGACCTAAACTTTCTAAGTGAAATTTTTATATCATTCTGACTTATCAATATTATTAATACGCCAATTTCTTTTTGTGCGCATGGACCCATGGTGTGTGTCATGCTTACTTCAAAGGAAGTAAGTGAGAAAAAGAGTAAGAGAGTGTGAAAGAGACAGTGAATGGTGACAGTGTTGTTTTGTGTTTTTAAATGTTTCATAAAGGAAGTAAGAGAGAAAAAGAGACAGTAAGCGGTGACAGCATTCACTTTGTGTTTTTAAATGTTTATCACATTGTAAGAAAGGTTGATACATAAATACACAAAACATTGTTAAATTAAAACCAGGAGAGAAGAGGGACACAGAGAAAGAGAGAGACAGTAGAAACAGATGGAAAGTTGATACATAATTACATATATACATTGTTAAATCAAAGACAAATAATTGCAGCAAATGTTGGATATCAATTTTCATTTATCATTACCATATGAGGATAAAATTAACTCACAAGTGGCTGAGTAATCCTCAGATATGTATATCATTAACATAGTTCTTAGATTCAGCCTTAGACAGAATATGACAAGGCTGGCCCCTTTGAATTACAGCTACAACTCACTTTAGCTAACTGAATGAACTGGAACAAGATAAACCTTCAAGTGGTTGGAAGAAAATGAAAAAAAAGATCCTATATAGATGTAGGAAAATCTTTTTAGTCATTAGGGTCACTATAGGTGTTGATCTTGTCTTAACAGCAGCATTTGTGAAGCCAAGCCCCCAGACAAACACCAATGTGCAAGCTGTTTTATCAAACTAAGTGCGAGTTAAGGATGAATACATGACAGAATAGCAATTATTTCATCTTGGCTTTCACTAAACACGACATTTTTGCATTACAATATGGAACATTTCTTTTCTTTCACTCTTTTTAAAAAATGACGCTCTGCTGCTTACAATGATGAGGTTCCTGTTTATCTGATCAACAGAACATTCTGTTTGTAAAATTAACATGCAAGTGGCTGAATACTCCACAGGTATGCATACCATAATGTCGTTTTGAAGGATATTCAGCCTCACACAATGTGACAAGGCTGGCCCCTCTGAATTACAGGTACAACTCATTTTTGTCACCTGAGTGGACTGCAGCAAGGTGAAGTAGAGTACCTTGCTCAAGAACACAGGAAACCATATTTGTGACTATGATCATGGGCCAAATATCCTTAACCACTGAGCCACACACCTTCACTCTCTTAACTGTAGAGAAAAGGAGTGGATAAAGGCAGATAGGAAAGCCTCAGATATTTAAAATGACAATTAGACTGAATTACAATCAATCTTTTCTAGCTTCTTTACCTTTAACAATGAAGAAGAGGAAAAGACATTTAGTAATGAAGAGAAGGAAAGTCCTTCAAGTGTTTATGCTTTTATTCTGGGACTTCTAGAATGATTAAGTATTAGTTCTCCTTTCTCCCACCCTGGTTTTTGTTCATATTCTTTCATAGTTTTTCATGTCTTTTGGATGCAGGGTGGGGAAAGGCCATGTTTCTTTTTTTTTT
>JACXVO010003633.1:28826-39362 GCA_015501135.1 Hapalochlaena maculosa
AATGCTTGTATGCTAAATAAGAATATAATATTAATTTTTCATTATGCAGTGGTTATTATATTTGTTTTTTTCTTAAGCTGGAGAACTTGTACTTTTGTATCATTTATAAAAGTATCACAATTCATATTGTTTATATGGAAGTCTCATCTATTATATCCAATTTGACATCTAGAGAGGTAGAGGTAGAGGTGTTATAACTGCATTGATTTATAATATGGATGTCAGCCATACAGCCAGTGAACTGAATCCAATCTGCAGCAATGTTTTGTGTGGTCTCTAGCTTGATTTAACAAGGATATTTTTCATATTACAACTATTCTGTAAAATATATATCACTAACATGCATTCCGAGTCAGTGCCTCACTAAGCCTGTGATTAATTTCTGTTCTAATTAGCTAAATCAGTACACCTTAAGAAACCATTTATCTCAATGTGAAAAAGAGAAGCTTATGAATCCATACATCAAAAGATGTGACCTATTTCCACCTCACTTTGTCTATAAAAACCGAGCCAAGCAAGACTTTTATCTTCTAAATTTATGCATATGTTCATTTGAATGGATTCTAGAGATATGAATAATATTTGAAAGGATTTTGCAGCTGAGACAGTGTAAGTTTTATATCAAGCATTTGTCTTTGAATATAATATTAATGTTTTCATAGTGTAGTGATCATTGTACTTAGTCTTTTAAGTAGAAGTATGAAATTTATTCTTTTGTATCATTTATAAAGCTATAACACTTCATATTGTTTATATGAAAGTTTCATCTGTTCATCCATTTGAATAGCTGCAGGGTCTCTTACTTCATAGGACGATGTGTATCATAAAGATGTAATTTTCCCAGAATCTATACACACAAACGTTGCCAACTCCTCATATTCTTGTCTTTACTACTGAAAAATCTTTAATGAATAAAGTTGACTCCTTTATCCTCTGACATTGGTGATACATTAAGAATAAGGCTTTTGGGAATAAGCTCTATCTGACCCATGAGATCTAGTTCTGTTCAAACCACAAACCAAAATAAGTTTGGCTTCCCTGATTTATAATGTCACTTGTCACTGCATTGGCTTTTAATGAGACTTCCAGTTTTAATTCCCATTCATAGTTATTTTTCAAATCACTCATTTCTTCATCTAAATTCATTAGAATTGATTATATGATGATGGATGGCTGATTGCAAGGGTTAAGCAAACATTGTCTCGAACCAGTGTATGTTATTTATAATTTCTCTTTTGGTTGTAGAACATTAAAATACTGTAGGTTTCTTGAGATTTATATTTACCATAAAGTTACAATCCAATTCATTTCTTTCATTCTCTTTTATTGTTCCTTTTTTGCTGGTTTGTTTTGTTTCTGACAATAACATTTCTCAAAATCTAGTCTCCTGCTTATCTTAAGCAATACTAAAGACACAATAAACATGATAAAGTTTTCTTTTTCTTCTCATTAATTTCCTATGTGCATTTCCTAATGAATTGTTGTGTGTAAGAATTTTAAATCTTTATCCATTATGAAACAGTATTCAGTTTGTGAACCTCTCCTAACATTTGCTCTCTTCTTTATGATTTAGTGATTCTCTCAAAATAAAAGCAAATAAATATTGAGCAAATAAATAGTTCTACTTTTCATTAGTCAATGAAAATGTGGAAAAGTATTATTTTTTATGTTTTAGAAATGGCTTTCATAATTTTATTGTAACACTGGATTATTAGATAGGCTACGTTAATTCTCCCAACTGTGTTTTCTTAAATAATCCACTTCAATACTTCTTCACATACATTTCTCTAACATAAGTACATGTAAGAAAAATTGGAATATTTAATAATTTTATGTTGTTGTGAATTGTAGTATGAATTGGAATTGCTACAATAGCTTTGTATAGAAAAGAGAATGTTTTTTGAAAATATGTTGTAATACCTTCATTAAATTATATTTTCAAATAATATTCAATTAAAAAAAAAACTCAAAAATTTTATTTACTGTGTATTTTCTTATCGTAGTAATATTATTGTCACTATAAGTTTACAGAGATATAATATATAGTAGTATTCAAATTATTAGTGTAAAAAGACTGTTTTATATGGAAAAATTATTATTAAAGGGTAGTGAATATTAGAAATAGAAAAGTGAATGCTGGATTATATACTTTGGTTAAATTCTTTTACATTCTTTTATATTCTCAATTTGCAGCCTGTTGAAACCAGTGTTATTCTTCACTGGATCAGTTAAAATAAGTAGCAGTTAATTGTGTTCAAGTTAATTGATTATACCTCACTTCCATAAGTATGTGACTTTGTTCCCAAAGAATTTACAATTCCTATTCTCCCCTCATTCTTATCATTTTCATATTTCTAGTTACAGTATTTTATATTTTCAGGCTGTTGAAGCTGTCTCTTGTTAATGTTTATAACTGTTTTGGTTTCTTTAGGTACATCTTTCTCCCATTATAACTCTTTCACTGATTTCATCCAGCTGGCTATGGTCATACAGGGATATTATCAAATAATTCTTACTAGGTGTTTCATCTAGTAGATGCAGAACTTTATTGCTTAGAGTGTTATTGTTTTATGTGTATGATTTGTTAGTATTTGTTTCCTGATGGATTTTTATGAATGACGAATTCATATTCTGTTTTGCCAGATATTTTATGCACCTCAGTAACTATCTCCAATGGATAAACTACTTTTATTTTTATATCTTTAATTACTCTTGATTGTTCTAATATCAATGTTAATGGGAAGAATTTCTGTTAAATCTACATAGAGTTGAATTTCATATATTCTCCACATACCACAGCTTCTTCTATTAACACATTAGGCCTTTCTTGACATCACTGGGTGCTAGTGTACTTTTTTTTCATTCTGTACGTACATCTTTGCTACACTATTAAGCAATCTGAAATACTAGATGCCTCTGATCCTCACCTCTCATGACATGGAAACCTTTTTCTTCATACCTTTCTCCATGCTAAGTATACTTGGAGTTTAACTTCTAGATACTTGATGGGTTTTTTTTTCATTGTGCCTTTTCTTCCAGTCTTTCTAAGTTGGTCTCTTAGTGTCTATGGTAATAGCACGACTCCATTACTGCATCACGTAGTGACTGGCTTGATATGACTTCACAATCCACACAAATTCACTGTTTCTTAGCATTTCTTGGAGAAACTTCCAGTTTTCTTGTATGTTATAAGTTCCTATTTTTATTTTTCTGTTATACACATCAACAAGAGTTTCTGTGTATCTTTTCTTAATTTTTCTGCTTCCATATCTCCCTTCCATACATGGTTCTTTCTCTTTAATTTCATGTATTTTACTTTGAAATTGCTAAGCAGTAATTTATGTTTGATAATACTTTCTTCATAAGAAAACACATTTACAGTTATTTGCTTTTATGTTTCCTGATACAGTCTTTTTCGCTAGTGTATTTGTTTGATTGGTAAGTGATCAAATGATGTGTTGCTTTCCTGAAATTTGTAATGTAGATAGTTTTTTAACTACTTCCATCAGAGAACTCAGAAACCTGTGATCTTCACTCATTTCTATATTCATATCCAAATCCTCATGATGGTCAATCATGATATTGTCAACTTATCCATGAATTTTACAGCTGTAATAATGGAGCTACCTTAATTTGTTCTCAATGTAGCTTGCAGGAGGTACTCATATATGTGGTCCTGCTGTTCATCTGCCAGTGCTGTTGTCATAAATGTCACATTCATTTATGTCTGACTTGATTTTAATTATTCTTTTGCATCTTCTGACTATCTTAATTGCCTCAATATTTATATCTCTTCTAATGATATGCCAACTCTGGACACTGTTTCTATTATCCACCCATAAGTAGTTATATCGTTAGTATTTAAGGTGTCTCTCATCTTCACCACTTGTATATATTATGCATTCTCCTGCTTGCATTTCTGCATTACCACACAAAAATAATTTCTTATGAATCAATCAATTAGATATATTAACTTTAAATAGGTAAGGTGAATCAGCAACTTAGAAATTTTTACTCTCAACAACAATAATAATAATAATAATTTCAAATGTTGTTTGCTGCAAAGGCAGCTAAGGGGAGGGTATTAAATCGATTACATCAACTCCGGTGCATAACTAGTACTTATTTAATCAACACTTAAAGGATGAAAGACAAAGTCAACCTTGGTAGAATTTGAAATCAGAATGTAGACAGACAAGATATCACTAAACATTTTATCTAGTATACTAATGATTCAGCCAGCTTGCCACCTTACTCTCAATAATAATAATAATAATAATAACAACAATAATCATAACAAGAATAATAATAACCAGAAGGACAACAACTGACCTCATCAAACTTGTTGATTCTTTAGTTTCAAAAAAATAATGGATGTATATTGGTGATAACCCAAAGGGTGGGGAAAGATAAGAAAAAGTTGAGATAGATGAGATAAGCAGAAAGTTTGAGATGACAATTGAGAGACTGAGATAGAATCAGGGAAAGAGGGGAAGGCTCCCGAATGCATCTGTAAGTGAGAATCATAAGCTAACACATTAAGATGAATACAGCAACCAGAAAGACTTTATCTGCACTGGGAAAGGGAAAAACGAAATGGTCATAAATGTTAGGTGTTTAGATGCTGAAGAAAATTATTTAAAGCGACAGTAAGTTTTGGTTTGTAATTTGATGTACATCTAAATTTAAACTAGAAACAGACCTTTCTTAATAGATAGTTATTGGTCAGATGTATTTATTGTTGATGTGGAAAGTTAAAACAACAAATCAAAAGTTTACACTTAATTTTCAGTCTCATTACTGATTATCCATCACCTGTTCTCTACCTTAACCAGAGTTATCATTAGTGTTTCTCTTTACACTGTACACTTACTGTGTCCTTCATTCCATTTCCACAACTGTCTTTCCTATTTCTCCTGTTTTCACACTGTTACCTCATTCAGTCTGTTGTTAAACTTCATAATACTTTTCCCTCACCCATTTCATCTGCAATCATTCTCTTTTCTACTCACTCTATTATTCATTTTACCCTGAACAGATGGAGAAGTTCAGCACTGAGGTCTCTTTTCTCTTGCTGACTGAGATAATATCATTAATGCAGGTATCACTATAAAATGAACCAAATTCTTTGGGATTTGGTTGGTGAATGAGTAGATGGCATTGAGAGGAGTTTTTGGCCATAACAAAATGCACCAGTATGCTTTATAAAGCCATTGCCTTTAAGAAGGGCATATTGCCATAATGCTATGCTGAAATGAAATGTATGAATGAAATTTAGATTTTTGACTTGAATAAGAAGTGTGATGAGGCATCCAGCGCATGTTAACAAGAGAAATGAAACATAAATGATAACTATTACCATAATCAGTTGATTATCAAACTGTTTCAAGTAATTTTAAAATCACTCAAAATTTCAGAGTTTTAATAAAATATTTGTAACTTTATATTTGTCAAATTATATTGTCTTTGATTATCTCTTGTTATTTCATTACGCTATATGAGATTGTGATTGATGTTTGCATTTATATATGCATTTATATTTAGAGGCAGTCTCAGACGGTTTCATAATTAAATGGTTAAAGCTTATTTCTTTATTTGATATTATAATTGGAGCTTCCCGTTGTTGCTGTCACATCGATTTTATTTTGAACATTACATTTTGGTACTGTCAACAATTATTTTTCTATAGATGCCAACATAGTATTATTATTGTTTCAGATTTATTTGGAAGCAATCTTGTAAAATAAAATCATTTGAAAGTATATAGTTTATAAGTGAAGTGAAACTCAATTGGAATATGACATAAAGCTATGTGTTTGTGCCATCATGACTGTTAAGATATATTGTCGTTGTACCAAACTGGTTTGCTGTGATTGTTTAATGAGCACTTGTTGAAGTTTTGTTATTTCTAGCTTCAGTAACTAAGCTTTATGGCATTAATTTGTTTCCTGCGACACAAAAGTGTTAGAGAATTTTGGCATTGGCATCATTTTTGTGCCTGTTGAATATGCGGCTATAGTGAAATTTGAAAATATGGTGCATCTCATTAGATATCCTCAATTTTCACTATTTTTATAAACTAGCTTTATTATTATTCTAGTTTAATCTTTCATTCTAAAGTTGCATTCTTGACAATATCAACTAGGGCTTTTATCTCTTCAAGGTCAATTACGTATGTTCTATACTTAAGTCAGCTTATTGACTGTTCTTCTCTTGAATAATTAACTTTATGGATGTTTAAGGAATCCTCATTTTTTCTTTTTTTGTTTTGAATCCCTAGTGATAGGGGTGTCAAGAGATGTTAAAGTGTCAGGCTAAATTCTTTTAATGAAACCTGGTCTCGTCAAATACTATTTTTATATATTGGTCTGTAAGAAAAGTTCTTGCTAATCCAAGTGCATTTGCTGGTGGAGTGTCTACAGATTTTAATGGAAACTATATTTATACAATTCTATTATTCAGCTTACTTTTTGCATTCTGAATTCAAATTCTGTCAACTTAACTTTACCTTTCATCTTTCCAGCTTCAAAAAATAATTAGCTGTAAGGTACTGTCTCTAATTCAACTGGCTACATTCCTGTCCTTGATTCTGACTTTATGTTAATATCAAAAATATTTTATTTATTTTTTCTATTATTTTATTAGATGACTTCCTCCATTTTAATACTTTTAGTCATTTTGAAAATAAACTGAGGTCATTATTTTTATAATATTTCTTTTATATATATATTTTTTTGTTAAAAATGTAGCATTGAGTTTCCAAAGTATATATATTTAACCATTATAGTGTGAAATTACTATCACTCAGCTGAGAAACAGTAATCCGAAATAATTGGCATAACTTGTTAGAGACACTTAATCATAGCAGCAAAGTGCATTTCATGTCTATTTCAGTTTGTGATCCCAAATGTGAACCTCACCAGTATGAAAACAGCAGATGTACAGGTCCACAGAACCGAATATGTAGAGGTAATTCATGACACTCTCATGAGTGCTGACATCCCCCTGCCTGTCTCCTGGCCAATATACTTCAAACTAATGCACTTATTGACCACCTAGCATATATAGCTCTATTTTACCTGAACCTACTTACCTGTCTAATATTTGCTATTTTTTTCTTGAAGCTAACTTTCTCTGTTATTAAAAATAGATATATATATACTTACATATTTGCTTGTAAATTCCTGGAGTTCTTTCCTCTGAATAATTCATCTTCCATCAACTTCCTTCTGCATATTTACAATAATAATCTTCCATGCAACCCAAGACATTTCTCCTTTACAGAAAAAAAATAAAAAGCATATTGAGAAAACAAATAATTTGCTATTCTGGACTGATATTTTGCTTAAACATCGGATATTGCTTCTCTGTTTTCTGATGCACATCAAAACTGTAAATGTCATATCAGGATTATTCTCATTAAATATTAAAAATTTTCATTTTGACTTTCGTTAATTATGATTTTTCATCATCTGATTTAAGGCTATCTATTTAAAATTTTGAAATTATATTTTCTTAACTTCTTATAATAATTAATTTATTGAGATTATGTTCAAGATGATATAATGCAATTTTCAAGTTTATGACTGCAGGTTATGGATAATGGGTTATGCTTAAAACATTATTCTGAATCTGAATATAATTATATCTTGTAACAATGCAATTTTATTTTACACTAATATTAGTTCATCAAAAAAGCTTATTCAATTTTAGTTTTACTTTCATTAAATCCTAAAGGGAATTGATTAGTGTAATAGATTTTCTTTCGTAAAAACAACCATGAATTTTCTTTTTCTGCTTCCACGGTAAAGTTCAGATATAAGGTACAAAACAATAATAATGCAATAAATTATAAACTTATATTGAATGTGCATTAAAATTACAAACTTATCTTGAATTATGTAACAGCAAAATGATAAAGTAATAGTGAAATATGTTGTTACAAAACAATAAATATTGAAAGTTCATGGTACTAAGATGACATTTTTTATGATAAAATGTATCAACATTTTTCATCTTTACTCATATAAGTTTCATGCAGTTTATAATTTCATTTAAATTTCACATTGGTATATATTTTCTCAATATTCAAGCAAACTACCACAGTCTAGATATGTCTTTTCAAGTAATAACTCTATATGTGTATGTTCATAGGTTACCAATATTAGCCATGGCTTGAGCTTACGTTTTCTCTTTAGGGTTCCATAGGACTTTAGGATTCTGTTTCTAAACAGCAATAAATAGTTAATTTTATGCTAATGTATTTTAAGTCATTTCTGTGTTTGATTCTTTATTTGCAAGTCTATTAAATGTATTCAGTATATTTCTTAGGATAGGAACATCCGGGAATCTTTACATAATAAAACAACCCTATGGAAAATTTACTTTTCAATAAAAAGAACTTAGAGGATTTGGTATTATTAAAGTCTTAGTTGAGAAGGAATCTCCCCCCCCTTTTTTTTGTAACATCTCATAGATCTAGCCTTTTCCAGATTTTATGAAAAATATATATAAAGATATATAATATATTTAATGTAGAAAGTTTCCTAAGGCATGGAATATATTTCATATATTCCTCATGAGTAAAAATGTTGGAAAATGTCAATTTCAGCTATTGCCTCCAGAAGCTTATTTGAGGTTATCTGAAGTTTTAGAATTTTGCTCTATACAACTTTCATGATCATTAATACTAGGTCTTTTAAATAACTTTTTGTTCAGTTACATGAATGGCTAAATGTTTTGTGATTTATCATGTAACTTCAGCTGTTTTTCAGCTTTGTTTGTTGAAAACATTGATTTATTTCTTGAAAAGTGTCTGCTTCCACAAGACTTAAAATTTTGAGAAATTATTTTCCATAGGTTTACTTGAAAATATGAGAGAAAATTGTTACTTTTATACTAAGCACTTGCATGTTTTGAAGAAATGATGTGTAGTGTAGTATTTTGTTGTCATCCGATTAATCACTGTATCAAACATTGATAAAACTTGAACTCTTCAAATCCTAGAATATTGTCATTTGTATTCATAGAATATTAAGTGAATATTAGATTGTTAATATTAGATTAGATTGTACATAGTACTAAATGAAAAAAATAGAATAGTAATGGAATTTTTAAATGTATTTAATCTAGAGATTCTAATTTTCAATAATTTCATTTGAAAGTTAATATTATGCAAACATAAATTTTATTTTGCTTCAACGCTTTTATTGCCTCATCAGTAAATATTTGAACCTAGATTTAAATTTTACCATCTGAAAACAAAAAGAAATATAGTTCTTATTGCATTGAAAATGTCAATTCTGATGCCTTGTTCTATATTATAATTTTGATGTGCTTCAAGTATACTGATTACTTTTTATTTGAATGAATATTTTTAATTGCATGAATTATAATTCTTCATAACTTTTCTCAATAGTTATTATTAATTTCTTAACATCTTAGATACTAATCGTACCTTCCCTAATTCCTTGTTGTTTATTACAGATAATGTTTGAGATAAACTTTTTTTATCTAAAATTCTTCAAGTATTCTTTGGAATCAAAAACCGATTACAGTATAGGATCCTTTCACATTTATGTTTTGAATCTTTTTCTGTTGATGAAAAGTCATATTTTTCATAGAACCAAATATTTATATTTTACATAATTTCTCGTATATAAAATATCCATAAAATCTAAATCCTAATTTAAAGTTCTGTCAACAAACTATTCAATATATAATTTAATTACATATTTGTGATAGTAATTGTATAACAAAAGGAGGTGGAATGGATTTACATAATAGCATTTAATTTTTTGCAATTTAGAGTACTGTTGCACAATATAAATTCATCAGTTATTTGTTTGCTTAAACTACTGAACTAAAATTCTGAACTCTCAGAAATGATTTTGCCATGACTTCCCTCCTGAAAGCAATTAATATGTTCTGAACATACCATAAACCAAAAGGAGTTACTAGCTTCACAGTTCATAATGAATTTTTTAAAATTTGCTCTAAAAGAATTAGAACTTTGAAGAAATCTTACTGTACATGATTTGGAAACCAAGTAATAATTATTGAAACTATTTTTATGATAAGCATCTATAAGAAAGTTATTTTGATTGTTTTTTTTTAATTACGTTTTATCGCTAATTGAGAAATTATGCAAAATGTCTCTAATTTCAGATTTATGTAGTTCCAGAAAATTTTTCAATTGTGTAATTTTTGTACTAATGTTTTCTCTCTTTTGTGCAAAATAACCTCATTTCACATTACTCTGTAAACATTTCAACGCCTGACATATGGTACAGTGCATACATTTGATCAGTATAAACAAATTGTTTATGCTGATCAGTTGGCAAAAGTTTAATGACACACATGTCATCTTTGATGGGCGAATCCACTAATGGTATTTGGCAAATTGGAGAATACACACACATCCACACACTGTCCCATCTAACAGAACATAAACATTCCCAACACACACGTACATATAAATAACAACACAATCACACTGTACTTCCACCATTCTATAAATACCAACACATGCCCCCC
>JACXVO010003725.1:16424-27726 GCA_015501135.1 Hapalochlaena maculosa
CACACACACATACATACATACATACCCACACACACACATGCACTCACTCACTCACTCACTCACACGATGGGCTGGCTCCTTCCAGTTTTTGTCAACAAAATTCACTCACGGTTTTTCGTTGGCCTGAATCTATATAGTAGAAGATACCTGCCCTAGGTACCATGCAGTGTGACTATACAGCCGGAAACATGTTGGCAAGCAGGACACTTACCATAGCCATTCCTTCACTTACGATAGGATTTTTTTTTTTATAAATCAGCTAATGTATGCATGTTAAAACAAATTGTTGGCTTGATTTACCTTATAACATAATATACTACAAAAAGCTTAAAATATATCGTTTGACAATTGTATTTCTGTAATTAATTTAATTACATATATATATAGCACATGAACGTGCACATTACTCTCGTTTCAGTCATGCTGTTCCAACTTTAAATGGTATGCTTGGTTGATCATAATGAGCCCAACACACAAATGTCCATAGATTGGTTCTTTATTCAGTAATGTTGCAAGGGTGAAACATAAGGTAAATTCAAACTGGGCCCTAATTTGAACTTAGAACAAATGTAACTAAAACCAGAAGGTATTTGGTCAGTCAATGACCTGACACTTTTAAGCTACCTTCACCCTTCACACACACACACACACACACATACTTAAAAACAGAAAAGAAAAAGACATCCATATACACACAAATGCAAGCAGAGTAAAGATGATAGGGATGACTGAAGATAGCTAACACTTAAAAGTTGAGAATAGAAACAAGTAATTACAACATTAACAGCTGACAATGAAAGAAGAGAGGGATTGAGAGAAATTGTAAAGAGAAGATAGAGTCCAGACTGAAAAGCTAAAGTTCTATGGAAATTGCATGTAGAAACTTAATTTACTTGCTCTTTAGTTTACCATTAAGTTTGAAATAATGAAGGATCCGCGTAAAAATGGAATATGAATGATTATTAAAAGATAAAAAGAAAATACTAGAAACTTAATTGTCGACTTTGAACAGGATTTTTTTCAAACATCAACTAATTTATCTTTGTTTATGAGGACAACAATGTAGAAGAAGCTACAGCTGAGCTACATTGACGGCTCAATAAATTGATTTTGAAGAATAATAAAGATGAATCGGCTGACTGTTTGCTGGTTGGTCACTGAAACATTGTATTCTGTTGATGTGAATCCTCTGAGCATAATAGAAAGCGCTGAAGCTGGTAGACCATTTCTAAATAATTTCTGCTTTTATGCAAAAACTTTCATTGATAACAACACTTAGGTGTGGTTGAATATATATGTATATATATGTATATACGACTATCTAAGCAAGGATTTGATTATTCTTTCAATTAAAATAAAATAGAATTAAATTTAACAAGAAACAATGAAGGCAACTTAAATTTTATTTTAGTTGATACAGATATTACACTACAGTTTAATTAAACCAGAGAATAGAATCACCTTGGGCAGAAAAATTTTAATGAAAAGCTAAGAAATTTGCCTCAAAATATTAGAGAAGTAGAAAGAGAAACAAAAAATAGATTACACAGGCAATTTTAATTCAGGCGGTATCTTAGTGTCATGCGAGAGAGAGATATATATACATTAATACAATATATATGCAATAATTTTTCTTTTTAATTTACATGTAGATATTGTATAGTATTGGGCTGGTATTACTCACCGTGGGCTGAAAAGCAGATACGAGAAGAATAATTTGTTAAATATATTTTTAAAAAAAACAAAACTGCAAGACAAATTTAATGACTTTCAATTTGTAACAAATGAATTCAAAATAATTTCAACAGAAAAGTCAAAACTAAATTTAATCATCCTGAGCCAAGTGCTATATTTAATAGTAATTCAAGATTATCTTGAGACAATAATACTGTCATGAGTTTACAGAGATTAACCCTTTAGTTTTTTTAACTGACCATATACAGCCTAAATATTCTACATATTTTATAAGAACAAGCCATATATAGTCTCTCACACCTAACCTACATAGATATTCTAAAAATAAAAATCATCCTTGAAACCTCAAAGCTATAAGATGATGCATGATTAATTCAAAACAATTTGAGTGAAAAAGCATTACTTTTAAAAGATTAATTTGGACATTGAAGGGTTAAAGACAGTGAAGTCTAATGTGCAGTGTATAAGGGAAAGACAGGCGAAAATGGTTTTGAAAAGTACACACTTTGTTACACATTTATCACCTCCTCTAACATAAGAGTTATCTATTTTCATCTTTACATAAGAAGTAAAGCACAGTAAGACATAATCTGTCTATAATATTCCATTATTGGTCTTGTGCCAAAATTTGAAATCCATATTCTACTCTTGTAGAGCTGCACTGGTAAAGCCTTAACAAATCATAATACACTGTACTTATTTGAATATTAAAAAAAAGCATTATAGCAAGATTTAAGCCTACAGCCTCAGCAGATTGAGAAACAAGTTCTAAAAATATGTAGTAGTCTTCTGGATAACAGATTTATTACAGATTATGCATGATTTCATTCTACACTTGAAGTGTTATGTTCAATATTCACACCATCATAATAATAATAGCTGAGCTACCTGATATTGCCAGAGCTAAAGAGCCAAATACTTAACACTAAGACAAATTTATTTAAAATTATGGTCAAGATTTTTGATAAATTAACCCTTAACTCCTTTCCTTTTTATAGACAATTTCTAAGTGGTAAGTAGTTTGACTACCAGCCACATGGTCCCGGGTTCAGTCCCACTGCACGGCACCTTGGGCAAGTGTCTTCTACTATAGCCTCGGGCCCACCAAAGCCTTGTGAGTGGATTTGGTAGACGGAAACTGGAAGAAGCCCGTCGTATATATGTATATATATATTCTTAATGTGTGTTTCTGTGTCTGTGTTTGTCCCCCCAACATCGCTTGACAACCGATGCTGGTGTGTTTGTGTCCCCGACACTTAGCGGTTCGGCAAAAGAGACCGATAGAATAAGTACTGGGCTTACAAAGAATAAGTTCTGGGGTCGATGTGTTCGACTAAAGGCGGTGCTCCAGCATGGCCGCAGTCAAATGACTGAAACAAGTAAAAGAGTAAAAGAGTAAAAGAGTAAACCTTAAAAAAGAAAAATATTTTTTTTCATTTCTTTAACAAATCAAAACAGGTGACACTTTAAAAGCTGAGAGGGAAAAAATAAAAATAAAAGAAAACACCTACAGAAGGTGTCCGACTACTTAGTCCAAAATTCTACTACATTTGACATGGCAATACTGTTTGGCAACTCTGTATGAATGAGAAGGTGCACTCAAGTTCCTGGAAAGAATAACTGAGAATCTTTACTTTCGTATCACCAAACTTGGGGCTGTTCAGTTAGTTTGGGTCCCAGAACACTATCTACTGAGTGTTTTTGCTTTCAATGAAAGTAATTGCTCCACCAATCATTACATGCAGATTTGCCCTATTGTTAAGACTAGAAAAATTAGAGACAAATTTGTACGGTAGCTGTTTTCTAGATGTTAAGGATGTCTGTGTATGAAGCAGCAGCACTATCCTAATGAGAGAAATGTTCCATGGGTTTCACCTGAGATTAGTAGAGTGTCAACAACTGTTGGGAAGAAGGCGCTGAAATGTTTTGCAGTCCTGAGAAGGACTACTGTTTGGGAGGAGATACTAGCAATATTAAAAACTTGCTTCTGCCAAGAGATCATCATGGAAATGGTGACAACTTTGTGGTTAAGAACTATCTTGCAACCAACTAGTTTCAATTTCAGTCCCACTGAATGGCAAGTACTCGATTGGTCGGTGCATTTAAACTGACAACATCCAGCCAAAATATGCTCAAACTCACCAGATCCAGTCAGTTAACACCTGTTCTATAATATCATTCTAAAAATAAACTATTATGTCTAAATCTTAATGCATGGCAGAATGCATGATTAATTCAAAACAATATGAACAAACATTACATTTGACATAGTAATTATGAATGCTGAAAAGGTTAATCGTTTGCATATTGTCAAAAAATTTATTTTAAACTTTATATTTTATTAAAGATATTCATTGAAGAAATTTTTAGCAACAAATGATGTATTACTTTAAAAGCTGTTCATTACAGAAATGGTTGTAATTAATTTCAATAGAAATTAATTGGCAATGGCATTAAATAAGTACTTTAGAACAGTCACTGTTATCATTCAGATTGTAATTTTTTTAATTACTGAAGATTACTAATTATCCAGGGATAAGAAATTTAAACTACATTTCAATGGTAAGATCTCAGTCATCAAGTGTTTTATTCGTGAACACCCAACCAAAAAAGCGAGCACCTGTTTTGGTGGCACATAAAAATCACTGAAACTCTTGTGTCATGCAAAGGGCACACGTGTCGGCAGCATGTAAAAACACCACCAGACTTGGAATGGTTGGCTTTAGGAAGGCCATCCAGCCGTAGAAACCAAGCCAAACCAGAATGCCTTGCCATTCCCAGTCAAAATGTCCAACTCCTGCCTACGTGGACAACAGATTAAATGAAGATTCCCAGTTCAAATCCACTCCTATACTAGATACATACCCCAAATAAGGTACTTAAAACAATTGGAAATTTAACTCACTGAAGTAGTAAAACTTAAGATGTGAAGGTTTACAGGTTGAACATGAGTGTTTCTAATTTGTTGAACATGGGATAAGCATTTTCATAGTTTTAAACTGAATATAAAACATGTTAAAAAGAAAATGGAACTTAGAACCATGTGGTTAATAAGCAAGCTACTTACCACACAACCAATCCTGCACCCGAACTGGTACATAAATAAGCATAGGCCCAAAGAAGATTGTGCAATTTAGAAGCTCACTCAACAACTGTAGATTCAGGTTCAATCTCAGTGTGCACCTTTGGGTCTACCATAATATCAGGCCTTGCGAATGAAATCGAGTTAACAGAACAGACCCTGTTTGGAATCTGTCAAAGGAACCGTTCTGTTACTGGTTACACCAACACTTCTACTTTTTGTGAAGTCTCCTCGTGCAAATATTCAGACTAGGTTCCTGATAACTTTTCCCTCTTCATTTCAAGGTCTCTAAAAATAGTCATGGACACTACCTCCACTTCCCTAACTAAAACAAAAAAAATTCCTCCATTACTGAATTTAATCCTTTTGATACCAACCCTCCAGTTTTAATCCTTTGCTGCCATCTTTCTCGTGAAAACGATGCATTTAAGTTTGATGTCATTAAACTAGCAGGTGGAACATTATTGGAAGATTTTAAGAACCAGAGTAGTTTGGGTTGATTGGTATTAAGAACCTTAAATTTATGTGCTAAACAATTGCTTTAAAAACAAAATGTTAGTAATTTTACTAATACCTTTAACTGCTTTCATAAATAACTTAAACCTATTGAAAAGGATTTGGTGATGAGAGAGAGGTTAAAGCTTGGTAATTTTTACAAAGATTCATAGATAACCACCAAACCGATAATTAGTGAGGAAGAACAAAATAGCAAGGTCTCTTGTATAATGAAAGATAAATGAAGCATACAGACTAACTCATCATCAATAATTAGCAATAATTTGGAAGAAATATTTAAGATTAAAATGTTACTGCCATTTTACAGAGAATGCAAATTGACTCTTTTTTTTAAATAGTTCTGTTTCTTTGGCTTCTATGTTATGTTATATCACATACTGAAATCTCAGAGTGATCTTAATAGTCAACAGGTTAAATTTTCTCATATAGACATCTAATTAAGCAAACATTTAGCGAAAGGGGGGGGGGGATAATGTACATGAAATATGTTTTTTTTTTTTAAATCTAAAAATTATGAAAAAATTTAGACAAACTTACAATTCAGATTCAACAATTAAGTCATTATTAGGATTATACCATTTCAGTTCAATATTCTCATCAGTAGTATTAGACAAAGTGCACTTTACAAGAAAATTTTTATTTGCCATTTTAGTATCCTCCTTTACATTCAGAGAAAGGTTTTGAAGAACTGAAAAACAAAAAAAAAATTCAAAATAATTAAACATTCAAACTTTAAAAATTAAGTAGGATGCAAAATAAACTAAGATTGAATTAAATTGAAAAACTTCGAACATATAAAAAGAAAGTTTTACAATATCAATTATTCAGTGAGAAGGAGTAGGTTGTACTTAGAACCTCAATACCCCCCTCCCTCTGCAGTTGTAAAATTGTGTAATTGTAGATCAACATTGGTCAATACATGCAAATATAGAAGGAAGGAAATTCAAAAGAATAGGCATACTAGGGAGGAAGGATTGGAAAAGTGATTAATGTGGGGAGGCAGGTGTTTGTCAGGTGGGCTCAGCTAGTGGAGAAGAGGCTGTTATAACAGACTGAGATTTGGCAGCAAGTTTACTACACATTGAATTAGTAAACTGAAAGACTTTGTTATTGTGGCTGGTAGCTTCAATTGGCATGTTAGACAGCATCCACATGACTAGGAATGAGAAGATGACAAGGCTGCTGGAGTTCTGTAATGCAGAGGATTTCATGATCTGCAACACAATCAAGAAACCAGCCCACCACCTAATCACTTATCTGCCTGGTGGGAACATAAGCCAGATTGACTACCTCCTCACCAGAGAAAAGGATAGACAAATGCTTGCAAATATAAAGTCTTTCCCAAATTAAAAGTGTATAACACAATATAGGTTACTAGTTAGTAACTTCAGAATTAGAGTTAGAAAGTTACTAAAAGAAATGCTACAAATGAAATCTGTGGTTGGCTCAGAGTCCCAGCTTGGCCAAGGGTGATATGGTAGGGAAACGGGGAGGTAGGCTATAAGAACAAAGAAATAGGACTGCAAAGACTAGAAAAATGGTGGATGCAGAGAATTATATCAGGTGGCTAGAAGGACAGCTAAGTATCAGGTTTACATAGCAAAAGGAATAACAAAAGGTAAGAGATTTATAAATGCTCTCCAACGTGAGGATCAGTGGTGTGGATTGCCCAGGATTGTAGTATATCAGAGAGAATAGGGATGTAGTGGGTGAGAAAAGAATGCAAATGGATAATGGGGTACTTGCACTTAATGACTAAAAGATTAAAGAATGTGGAAGTGCCACTATGAAAGGTTAATAGATGTGGAAGATGAATAGGAGTAGGAGAGTCTACCAAATATCTTATCAACTGAAGGACCAGCCATCAGAGTTGAAAGCAGTATAATAAGATAATTAAGGACATTAAGACATGGAAAGCCCCTGAGCAATCAGGAATTACTGCCATAATTAAAATTTTCAGTGGTATAGGCTACAGCCTTGTCACCCATATAGTTAATCAGATTATTCAGGAAGGTACCATCCCCAACAATTGGCATGGTAGTATTAGTTAGCTGCTACAAGAGTAAAGGTGATGCCTTAGACAAAAACATTTACAGAGGTATCAAACAGCTAGGCCA
Organism: Hapalochlaena maculosa; assembly: GCA_015501135.1. Lineage (NCBI taxonomy): Eukaryota > Metazoa > Mollusca > Cephalopoda > Octopoda > Octopodidae > Hapalochlaena > Hapalochlaena maculosa. The sequence goes on from JACXVO010003725.1 coordinate 23,835, forward strand.
AGTCATGAAAGTTACTGAGAGGATTATAATTCAATTAATTAGGAATAAAATTAAACTAGATGAGGTGCAGTTTTGTTTTATGACTGGGATGAGTACCACAGATGCCATCTTTCTAGTGAGAGAACTGCAGGAAAAATATTTGGTCAAAAGTAAACCATTGTACTTAGCTTTTATCAACTTTCGACAAAGACTCCACTCTTGTCTAGTGGCCTCTAAGGAAGTCAGGAATAGAAGAGTGGCTTGCTTGTTAGAGCTGTACAAGCCAAGTGCAGTGGTACTGTCAATAAGGTGAGAATCAGTCTTTAATACAGTGATAGATTTAAGGAACAAGTAGGGGTTAACAAGGTTCAGTTCCCCACCCACTCTTATTATATACCTCCAGGCCATAAGGGAGGAGGAATTCAAATCTAGATGCCTGTGGCAACTACTTTATGCTGACAACCTTGTGCTTATTGCAGAATTTTTAACAGAATCATGAGAAATTCCAGGTACGGAAGCAAAACTTGGAATCAAAGGACCTGAAAATTAACCTAATTAAAGAAGACTCTTTCCAAAGGTAAATGGCACAGCTCAAACAGATGTGCAGGAAGGATAAACACCTAGAGCACACAGGACTGATTCTCCTGGAAAATGGATTCTCTTGAGACTCCTGGGAATTTGAAAGAATCAAATTCTTAGGAGGTTCTCTTCAGGATGTAGATAGTTTGTTTATTACTTAAGTGACAAAATTAGTAATGATGGCAGATGCTCTTAAAGTATTGTTTCTAGAGCAAAAATAGAATGGAGAATGTTCAGAGAGCTATTATCTCTTAACAACAAAAGGAATCTCAAGAGTGAAACGTTGACTGTATAATGCTTGTGCGCGAATGACTAAACTCTGTGGTAGTAAAACTTGGGTTCTAAATGCAGAAGACAATGGCATGGATTGGATAGAAATGAAGGTAGTATGTTCTGTTGGGAAAAGTTGGGCATAAGAGGAATCAAATGCAGCATGCAAGGGAGAAGGCGATGTTGATTTAGACATGTGATGCCTATGAATGATGTGAGAGTGGATGGTACCTATGGAGGAAGAAGACATAGGATTAAGTGGTGAGGATCTATTTCAGGATGTTATGACTCACAGAGGAAATCGCAATGGACCAAAATGTTTAGCAATATGAGGTTCTTGAGAAGACCCGCCCATGTCAGTGAAACTGAATTCAAGAAGAATCGTGTCTCACCATGTGTGATAAGAAAACATTTTACACACCCTACCACAAAAAACCAAAATGCATTTCTTCTTCACATTTTCTTTATTTCATACAATCTCTCACTCCTTAATCGTGTCCTCATGGCTCTGTTCACTGTATCATTGCTATCTGGTAGTCCTCCTCCACCTCAATATACTCAGGTTTTCACCACTAAAGGCATTCCTCGCTTCCACTTTCATATTTCTTTGGCAATGTCCTATCACATATTATGACCACTGTACACCGAGGATATTTCCAGTCACTTGCCACCATCTTTTTTCTTTCACTTGATCATCCCATTTATACTCTGATCTCAGTTCCTTCTAAGAAGTATGCCCTGCACTTTTCCACCATTTCCCTCCAGCTCTCTCTTGCACTCTTGCTGTCTCCCACTCTCCTCTTACTCCTCCTCATCGTCCTTCAGGATGAGTAACCATGTAACTTCTTTACAGCAGCATACCTGTTTCAGTCATTCTAGTTCTCTCTCTCTCTCTCTCTCTCTGGCTGGGTGACCATGTGTGTCCTCTACAGCAAGACAAGTTTCTTTCTGTCTAAACCTTTCATCTGACAAGGTCATCCAAAGCCTTCTCTCCTTTCAAGGGATCTTTGCCTTGTAAGTTACTTAGTGACTGCCAGTACTGATGCCATGTAAAAAGCATCCTATGCACCACTGTACAGTGGTTGACATTTGGAAGTGCATCCAGCTGTAAAAAACCCATGCCAAATCTGACCTTGACTGTGTTTATGCCATATAAAAAGCACTCTGTCGACTCTGCTGGATGATTGTGGTTAGGAGTTCCAGCCATAAAAATTCTGCCGAAACAGACACAGAAGTCTAGTACAGGCTCCTGTTAAATTGTTCAACCCATGCCAGCATGGAAGATAGACATTAAATGAGAAATAAATATATAAAACTTTGCCAGTTTTTTAAAGGCTATTTTGACCTCATTTTGTGTGTGTGTATGTTATTTACTCAAATAATTAAAAGACAGAATATGAGCAAATCAAGCAGGTGCTTCAACTTGGACTGTTCTAAGGTCACAGAAAGGAGAGCAGTTTCACATTATGCCTTCATTTTACTTTTGTGCCTTTGGCCTGACTAATATCAAGTTGATCAAGATGTGCTCTTGCCCCATGTTAACTCTCAAAGCTCTTAAATTTTCTGCTGGTTTCATCTTACGATCTGATATTGAAATATCTTTACTAGTCTTCTATAATTATATGCAGCAAGATTCTATGGGAATTTCTACAGAAAAAAAAAATGGAGACCAGGAATCTTTTTTCCTTTTTAATCTTTGTATTATTATCTTCTAGTTTTGTTTCTCAACCTCCTTCCTGGCAAAAAGTGGAACAATGCCAGCCAACAGATCATTATTAAACATTATATATTCTTAAACGCAGAATAAAGCGGAGGTCATGCTGGGAAAGTAATACTGGTCTTTCTTGTATAAGAGAAGGGAAGATCCTAAATCTTAAACAGTCAATAGTCAACTATGCAAGTATGCTTATAGGTAGGATTATGAAAAAAATTGTATATCATAATATGCAGAGTTATGAAGAAACTGATAGTGACACACTGATACTGTTTTTGTTTATTCTTTTTCAAAATTAACATTTATTTCCATAATGGTGCAGCAGATAATATATATCTTTACTCTTAAAAATTGGAGAATTTGTTTAGTGATAACAAATTTTACACCAATATAAACAATCAGAATCTTAAGTGCCAATGGCATGATCAAATGCATCTAGTTGAAGCTGCAAAATGGTTGGGTGCCCAGAAGGTATCCAATGCTAAAATGTACATGAAAAAAAAAAAACACATACACAAAAATTAAAAGTAGTAATAAATGCAAGATACTTTATCAGAACAGGGCTTTCCAAGCCCCACATTAGCATTGAAAACTGGCGTTCTTAACTCTTATATCAATACATTTATTATTTTTCAGCAACGATATTGTTTTATGTTAAATGGCATTTTAGTAAAAATATAAGTACCATAGAAAACACTAAAACGTGATAAAGGTATCTGATTAATTTCAACATGTTGGTCCCCAAAACTATACATCGTCATTACCATCTACAATTTCTAAGATATGATCTTGTTCACATTTAAACTAAATTCAAACAACTTTATGTAAGGGAGTTTGTTAATTCAATAAACTTTCTCCAGATTGCTTTCAATCTGCATTGTAGAAACAATCATAAAGTGATTTAACATGAAATAATCAGCCACAGCGGTGGAGGTAAGAAACTTGTTAGATTATTCAGCAAAATATCAACTTATTGTCACAGTGCATAACTCAAACTAATACGAAATAGCTCGTGTCAGGAGAAATCTACAAATCTTTGCAGCTCTGTAAACAAGACAGTGTACAGATAGAGGAAACAATTGAAAATCTCTATGGAAACAAAATTTTTTAATTCTTTCATGCACTTCAGTCATTTGACTGCAACCATGTTGGAGTACCACCTTCAGTTAAACAAATCGACCCCAAACCTTATTCTTTGTAAGCCCAGTACTCATCTTAGTCTCTTTTGCAGAACTGCTAAGTGACAAGGATGCAAACATGCTTGTATCGGTTGTCAAGTGATGATGGTAGTGGGGTTAATAGACACAAACACACACACATTTTATATATATATATATATATATATATATA
>JACXVO010003791.1:26815-37032 GCA_015501135.1 Hapalochlaena maculosa
CAAAATTGTTCCCAATTGGGCCCCGCACCTCCTAAGGCCGGCCCTGTATAAAGTAATATAGCTTTTATTATTGTTAGTTGTTTTGTTGTGTTAATTCATTTCATATAAAATGACATTAAGTTAATACATTGCATTATAGCAGATAATCTAATCCTGTATCAGTTGTACAACGCTGTGTGCTATAAGGATAGTTTAGGTGGAAAAAAAGATTCAAAATGTGTGATAGCATATTTATTGCATGAACTTTAAAGATAATTTATCTGAGTCCTTCTGATTTTATGACATTATAGTATGATTTGAGGGAGACTTGGTTGCTTAGCAGTGCATAAGAACCTGTTGGAGGAGTGCTGAGAGAAGTAATTTTTGATTTTACAACTCCGTAGGTAATTAATTTGTTAAATTAATGTTTTGGGTATAAAGTGGGAACATTTTTTTAGAGTGGATTTTCAGAAACTTCTCCAGAGTTGTTTGCGTAATTAAATCCAGACGAAAATTCTTCTGCAGACGTGGCATTTCCCATTCCTGTTTGACGTGATCATCTTTTCATTTAGAAAAATAAATAAATAAAAACAGAAAACAAGATCCCTGAAATCATACTCTACGTTCTTGAAGAAAGAAGGACATGTTAGGTAATATAGTATACTTAGGATTAGATTATCCATCTGAGTAAAGAAAAAACAAAACAACAATAAGAAGATGTGATGGTCATGGTTGTAATGCTCAACTAGGACTGAAATGAGATATACAACAACTATCAGTATAATTTCTACTGTTTATTATGTTTTGTAAATATTCTACGAAAATACACGATTACTCCCACCTTTTGTTAGCAAAGTATGGCCAGAATATTGATTTATTTTTGTATCGATCTATTTTTGCCCAACATTGACCTTGTGATCAGTTTAAAGAAATCAATACTTTGAGAGTGTTGAAATGAAATGCTAGAGTGGATTAGGTATCGGAGATATCTTAGATTTTATGACACCGCGAGATCAAATCGACTGATGGCATTTGGTTTGTGGTTTGTTAGCACTTTATTCTGTATTATCTTGATCATATTCGTTGTCTGTTAGATCATCTGTTGTCTGCTAGATCATATTCGAAATGGAACTGACAACAATAGATAAATGGACCCTCGGTCGGTTTCGGTGATAAGTACTCCATTTGTTCAATCAATTGAACAACTTGTTAATTGAATTCAAGTGTGTTTAGAAATCTACAGACGCGTTTACTTTAACGTTAACACTTAGAGACACCTTCCTTATGCCTGAGAATCTTGTATCGTCGTAAGTCCACTATTCTATCTTACATTAAGTATTGTGTTCGTCTTTGGGTAGTGCCTTATCTGAGTGTTTTGATTTGCTTGATTGAATTTAGAATTGAGTTGTTCACACAGTGAACTCGCTTCGTTTTTTCTTCTGGGCCGAAGTCTTTGACTCATCGCCCAAGTTCTCTTCGTTGTGTCTTTTCTATAAGTGTTTCTATGGTTATTCTTTTGAACTCTTTGGTTTAGTACCAACTAGGAAAGCCTTTTAGACGTCTTATCCACTTCTCTTCTAAGGTGTATCATTTCTCTGTTGAGCATCTTGATAGTCATAACTTCTTAAATTCAAACAGCTTCTTTCCTCAAACTGCTACTCTCTGGAACTTACCACCATCATTTTCCTCTGGATTATCATATTCAATTGTTTAAGATTTCTATCAATGGACATCTTTTGAATTTGCAGATTCCTTTTTTCGTGTTTGTAGTCCCTTAGTTGTCTCACGCACGCACACACACACACACGCGCGAAACATTTATGAAATTTGTTCCTTTCGAGTAGTTAGCCATAAGAATGACAAATTCGTGATCTTTATAATCAATTTAGACAAGAACAATGGCCAAGGGCACAGTTTCTGACCGCATCTTTCTCAGCGCGGATATATTTCATTGACCAAATTAACGAACTGGGTAAGCAGACATTGATAGATACTAACATTAACTACAAACGATTTGTCTCACTAAAGAGGAAAACTAAAACAGCATCAGTTTGTGTGGTTCGTGCTATAGCGGGTGCGTTGAAACGCCAGTTTGAGACCTGTTTGATCGGTCCCGATGGTAGATACGCGGCGCAATTAATTGCGTAATCAATTGCAATCGTACACAATCCATCGGACGCGGCTCCGCACAGTTTTGTCCATCCAGTTTAACTTACCAGGCTTGTGTCAACATGAGTTATGGGAAAAGACAGTTGCCTAAGATTCCACGTACTGGTGTAGAATCCAGGAACCCATGATTCGAAAGCGAACTTCGCCGAGTCTGCAAGGTAGAACATCACCATAACTTCAATGAAGGTTTCTACAATCTTCGTTCCTTTCACAGAAATGCCACCACTACCAGCTCACACAATGTGCTTGCTCACACTCTTCTGCCAGCTGTAGTAGACAACAAAAATCGCAGCGAACATCTATCCTGTAGTAATTAAGGCTGTTTATTCTTTCCACAATATTTGCAGCTCAACTTTTCTGTTGAAATCTACTTCTCCCAGCACTCAGCGTCGCATACTGTCAAAGTTCGCCGTCTCCAATCTGTCACTTTTCACTGCTGGGAAGCCGCTCGCTTTTACTGGGAGTTGGATAACGCGCTTATTGCGTTCCACTAGAAGTCTAAATGTGACTTAGTTACCATGTTGTGCAGTTACATAACTAAAGAGTATGTGTGGTGGTGGGAGCTATACTAGGTGACACTTTTATAGGGGCGACACTTTTAAATCTGTTGTATAAGCCCATTTCGGTTTGGGAGCCCGGGGATGGGGTACACTCTAGATAGTCTACTGATGTTGCGTCGCGCATCTGCCACGGGACCTATCAAACAGTTTTCGTACTTATGTTTCGACGCACTCTCAGTTGCACGAACTACACAAATTTCGTGGTTTAGATGGTAAAGGGCCATTCTAAACGGTCAAGGGCCATTTTTGCCGCTAACACGTTGTTTACAGCTACTTTTCTCTGTCGCCACTGCTTTACTACAACTAATCGATGCTTTAGCTTTCCTCTTTAGTGAAACCGATCGTTTATAGTTGATGATGGTCCCTATCAATTTCTGCATACCCAGTTCGCTAATCTGGTTCCTGATATGTATCTGTGCTGAAGAAGACGCGTTGAGATTCCAGTAACCGTGTCCTTGTCTCATTGATTTTGTCTATATTGATTGTACAGATTACGAACTGTAGACAACTTAAACGAAATCCGGACCTGCTAGAAATAGCTGCAAAGTCTTTTATAATCTCCTACTGTCCTGCAAAAGGCGCGATGAAATACTAAATAAAGTAGTCTTAGACACACAATGTCCATGAGAAAGACGGTGTTGCAATGGCTAAAATTCCTTTCATCAGCATAGATCTACTTATTCAGTCACAGCTGACCTGGGATTAAATAACACGTGAAGGAACTTTCAGATATAATTAAAACTTCAAGGATTTCTGCAGTCGTTTCGTGACACTAGAATGGTTTTATTTTTATTAAAAGCAATTTTCTTTTCAAACTTGATTTCCACTACTTTCTTTCCATCTGTCTGAATTACACATGTTATTGAACATGCGTATGTATTGCCAGTTACTCTGTATGTGTGTATGAATAATTAAATTGACTTCAGTTTATGACAGACACCTTATTTTATCGACCCTGCAAGGATGAGGGTCAAATATCGATCTCTGCGGAATGTACTCCTGGAGCGTAATTAATTTTATCATTAGTAACAATCTCTTACTGTTTCCCCAGGGAAATATAATTTAATAATTCTTTATCACCATCGCTACCTTCATTATTACTACTATATTGTTGCATAATAATTGTTCCTGATTTGGTACAAGGTCATCAGTTTGGAGGAGAGAGGTTTAGTCGATTATATTGACTCCAGTACTTGACTGAGACTTTATTTTATCGACACCAGGATGATGAAAAATAAAGATTTTCGTATTTGAACCTCTTTTGGCGAGCTTTCTAAAACTGCGCTTTGTGTCTTTGTAGTTGAAATTTTATTTGTTTTTGTTTGGGGAATAAAGACGATTTTCTTTTAAGATGACTGAGATTGTAATGGAATTTTTACTATTTTAAAGCTACTACACAATACAATTTTTAAGAGGAAGAGTTGACGCGTATAGACTTTACAGGTTCCACTTCAAAACTTTTCAGATTGATACAGTTGAAGTTAGGAAAAATATGAACGAAAATGGAATATCAGGGGTTTGATATAAGGGTTCTAAAAGAAATGGGTATTGTGGTTTATACGAATCCTCAATAGGAAAAAGGAAAGGAGTTTAATATAAGTGATATGTTGCAATCAATAATTCCTACTACGGTCCAGCTGAAGGGGACGGTTCGCCCTGAGCGGTGCTTTTATGGGGACGATGTTTTTGAGTCTGTTGTGTAAAAGCTTGATCTGATAGAATAAGTACTGGACTTACAAAGAATAAGTTCTGGGTCGATCTGTTCTACTGAATGCGGTGCACCAGCATGACCGCAGTCAAATGACTGAAACGCGTAAAAAAAAAGAATACTGTTCGCTACATGTGGTAGTGGTACCTTTTAAGTGATATAACTATAGGTACTTCACAATTATCGGTATCTATATTCCAAAACTCCTAAGGGATATTCATGGAGTAGGGTTAGATGTTTTCAAGAAACAACTTCACTTCCTGGTGTCCAAGATCCCAGATGGCTTTATATCACGGCAAGAAACTCAAAAGAGGACAACAATGTCAAACCTCCTCCTTCACCAAAAGTTAATCGCATAAGAATGGCCATTGAAAAGAGGTTTAGATTGGCGATGCACCAGCGTAGCCATAGCCTTTGGGCAGGAACGATTGAAAGAATTAGTAAATAAACTATAAAACAATTACCCAATTCCTTGCAGTTTTCCTTCCCTGTAAGGTTGTGGTAAGCTATTCTGCTGTTCCGAAAGTCCACCGATTAACCACTGTGGATAATATGAAACCTACTTAAATATGTTTGTGCGTCGTTTAGCTTTCGTTATTATGTTTTGTCTTCTACATGTGTTGGTATTTTTATGCTTAGTATGATGGTTTCATAACTTTTTTTTTTTGCCTCAGATCAATTCTGATCGTACAAGACCTTAGATCAAACGTATTCCTTCTTTGACCTTCCCGCGTATATTTCCAGAGTATCTAGAGCTACATTTACGCATTGTGTCCTTACTTTTTTTTAAATGCAAGGATGTCTTGATGGAAATTTGGCCACTGTTTCTAGATGGTCGAGTACTCACCTATAAGCTTCCACTTCGGTTCAGTGACCGTTGGAATATATTTGATGCTCAATCTGTTAGGACTAGCAGCCAAATCCATTTCAAAGTTCACTATATCATCTTAAATCGGATGATTGTTCTGAATAATTTTCTAATTTTGGCACAAGGCCAGCAATTTTGAAGTCGATTATAAAATTTATCTCTGCGGAATTTGAACTTAATATAGCAATGCGATATTTTAACGATTTTACTATATTATTTGTGACAAGTAGTTATTGAAGAATGCTATGGTTTTTATTCGAGATGTTATGTTTTTAAACTTTTTTTATTATATATATTTAAATGGTTTGGCTTGGAAGGAAATGGCTGTTTTTAACCTTTGAGACTGATTAGATTAATGTGGTCGACATTATTTCTTTATTGCCCACAAGAGGGGCAAACGAGGACAGGTAAGGAGGAAGGAACCAGTCGATTATATCGACCGCAGTATGCAACTGGTACTTAATTCACCGACCCCGAAAGGATAAAAGGCAGAGTCGACTTAAGTGGAATTTGAACGTAAAGATAGACAAAATACCGCTAAGCATTTCGCCTGGCATGCTAGCACAGTTTAGCACCACATCTGGTTACTCAGTGTCTTTAATTGAGTCCACGTTATTGCAGGATTTCTGGCCAGGTGTCTGGTTTAAAGATAACGTTTCTCTTCTCCTCTTTCCAATCTCAGAAACTCTGAAATAGGAGCATGGACACTCCTTTTCCCACTCTCGAGTAATTGATTAAAGAAAAAAAACGCAATCCAAGTTGAGGGGTACAGAAAACATGAGCCGAATGAGAGTTCTTGTCGGTTGATATCAGAAGAAAAAAGGGGTTGGAAAAAAGGATTAAAGAGATTTCTGTGGTTTACAACACGAACGACAGAAGGGGAAAACCTGGGTAGCGTGGATGAGTTTGAGTTGTGGTATCAGGAGATCAACCAGCTTCGAGGTGCAGAGAGTCCTTGTAGCAGCGGTAGAAAGGGCCACAGTAAAGAGAAAGTACGTCTACGAGCGAAAAGATCGGAGTGAATTAGAGAGCGATTTCGTGTTAATAGTGGGATCGTAATAGAATCTAATAATTATTGGACTCCAAGGTTATATTGGCAATTATCAATAATTTAGAAGAAAAAAAACAAGCAAAACATGTTCGTTTGCTAAGGTGGGAGGAACTATTAGCGTTCATTTTCTCCATGGCAAACAAAATATTCTTCTCTTTGTGTGTGTTTAATTTTTACTTTTATTTTAATTGCTAGTGTAATTGATTAGACCTGTATCGTTCTAAACAAGCAGATCTATGGTCAAAGATATTCCTATCGTAACCATCCTGTTTGATTTTGTTTTTCAGACACTGTTTACTAGGAGTTTTTGTTTTTATGCATCAGCTTCAAAGACTCCCTCACCCCACCCTTATTCAACACCTCCTCGTCTTTAAAAACAACAAAAATGTTTAAAGAAAACGATGGCTAGTGTGAGTTGAATCAGATGCGGCTATTATTTCGAACAGGTCGAGTGACTTTGTATGTATAGCAAGAGTTGAAAGCCTGTTGCCATCAGAGGCGAATTGCATGTGTGTAAGGAAGTGTATGGGATAGCATACGTGGTGAGAATCGAATTTTGATGAATTCCTAGGTATACAACTTCTATTAAATTTTTGTTTCCTTTTAGTTACGTTTATGAGAATGGACTAAACAGAAGAAGAAGAGACACATAGGATGGAAGAGTTGCTAAAGAGGTCACAGATGTGCGACAAACGATTTCCAGGCATAAAATAAAAATATGAACAATGAACGAGTGAAGAACGAATACATCGTGTGTGTGTGTATTTGGTATGCAAAAAAAAAAGATTATCCCGAAATACAAGTGTTTTTTAGTGTTAAAGGCTTAGACCGTTTTTTATTTATTCATTTATTTATTTAATACATATAGGCACAAGCGTGGCTGTATGGCAAGATGCTTGCTTCCCGACCCTATAGTTCCGGGTTCAGTCCCACTGCATTATATCACCGCAAGTCAGTCCGTGTAGTTGAAGGGCAGTGTCCATAAATGTTTGATGATATCACCGTTCTGTACGTTGTTAACACAGTTATGAGATTAAATATTTATAGTATTCGATCGATTGAACAACTTGTATGGGGAGGAGGGGGAACGAAGTAGTATCACACACACACACACACACACACACACACACACACACACACACACACACACACACACACACACACACACACACACACACACACACACACACACACACACACACTGTATGATAACTATATCCCACCGAAAGCATTATCCAAACGAAGAAGAACTCTGATATTTTCATTTAAACTCGCTATTGATTATTCTTTTTATCTTCTTCATAAATAGTTTTGTAAGCTAGAAAGTTTTCAGATAGAGGGAAAAGATCGATATCTTCAACTAAATGTCACAACATTCAAAACATTTGATGAAATCTGTCTATCATGTTGGAATCTTCCTTTGATGGCATTTTCTATGCAGGATATTTTTCTATATAGGAATCACCGTTTAGTTGGCAACAAGTCTTCGGATTTAAAGCACGTTTTCTTTTTTATTTGAAAGTTTGATTTCCTTAACGTTTGAAATAATTTCATTGATGAAACTGGATGATCAAAATAACCAATAAAATAAGGATTTGGAGCAGATCTAAATTTACTTTCTTTACGTTTGGTACGTATGACAATATATTTCGATATCTCTTCAACATTTTCCTGCGTCATCTTGGAGAGGAAAAAGAAGAAAAATAAATTGTCGCGTTACTGGATAGCTTCAGGTTGCGATCGTCGTCGGCCGAAGCGGCAGCTCTCAGCAAGTTTCCAATAACTGTTTTTATAAGAAACGGGCTATTTCGTTTACTGAAGGTCTAAAATTTTAAGAAAGAACTACAAAGATGCAAATATCTTTAATTTGAAAAATTACAACACATTGTAATCGAATCTGTATAGGGTTCTTCTACACACTAAATCTTATTAGGTAAACTCCACTTAAAAAAACAAAAACAAACACAGATTCTTTCCTTTTCCCTTTCTTTCTCTGTTGCAGGCGTATATTTAAAGAAACCGCCATTTAAAGATTTTGGAGAGGGAAAGAGAGAAAAAAATTATTTCGAAGAATCTGTTTATTTATTTGTTTATTGCCTGGTTGAAACGGTGAGTAGTTTGGTATTGCAATTATTTATTTATAGTCTGGTAAATATATTGGAAAGGTCATAGTAGCTAATGCAATGATCGCGAATTTACCTGCTTGCATGTCATCGACAGCCACATACTTGTATTAACATAGAAGGAGAGTCCGGCTAATGCAACCAATGAGAACCTGGTTGCTATGGTATTATCGCTGCGCAGGTGAACTTATATTGTAGTTGGCATCAGTGACATAAGATGTAAGAATGCGTGGATTACTGCTGAAGATTATTTCAAAACTTTCCTAACACCCTTTCCTGTTTATCTGTCCGCATCTCACCGGGGGAAAAAACCATGAGAAGAAGCATCAACGTATTTTACTCTCTCGTCTTGCTCTGCATTGCATATTTGTTACTACTGGTTGTCGATGTTTATGGAACGAACAGTAATCCTCACGAAGAGAACACCCTTGTACGTACTTCACCTCCTTTTCGCCATAAACCGAACAGTTTACTCGACTGCAAGGGTTTACCTTGTGCGAAAGTGGAACCAGTGACAACTAAAACAAAGTCTATCAACAATATTGGCAAAATAAAACAAGAACTAATTCCCGAAAATGAGAGAAGCACCAACATAAGCATCGAAAATCAACACAAACTAACTGTTAAAATCCCACAAATGTTATATTTACATCAACCGCGAAGAGGAGTGCGCAGATACAGACAAGTTAGAGAAGATAAAAGAGTTGCCAAAAATAATACTTTTAAATCGATATCTAATGAAACGAAAAAAATGAATTTCGAAAGTAATCTCAGCAAAAACAGACGACTAACTACTAATACAAGAGATCTAACCAGACAAAAGATCGAGAGTGTGATAGCGGAATCGGCGGCGACTACCTTAGTGGCGAGTGCTACTGTTACCGTGCTAACATTTGATAATAATAATACATCGGAAATCGGACTCGATCAGTTCTATGACGAAATGGCACCTACTAATATCTATTTTGTGAAGAAACCTCCGAATACAGACGCGTCAGAAATCGGCAACACACTGACCTACGACTGTGAGGTGGACACAGCGAACTTGACCGTCAACCCAGAAATCTACTGGACCATACCTGGCATGAGTTCAAGGGAGAAGAAAGTGAGTGAGGATCTTTATGCTGGGGACTTTCGCAAGGACATTTTCGTCACATCCAATCATACTCTGGTGATCAAAAATGTCCGCAGGGAACACAAGGGTATATATAAGTGCGTGGTCACTGTAGGACAGCATACAAAAATAGTATCGGTGGCGCTCAGCGTTAATAAAAAGATTAAATTCGATCTGTTGATACGTTTAGTTGTTGGCTTTTCGGCGGCACTTGTTGTCATCGTAGTATTCGGCTCTCTTTGGATTGTTTTGCGAATTCTTAAAAATAGAAAAAGTCGATATATCCAGTGTAACCTTCATGAGTCTTTATAGTTTCTTCGGCCTTTTTTTAAAAGAATTTTCTTGACTAGAAATTTTGTATTGAGCAACTAATGTAAAAGACAGAAGAAGAAAAAAGTGTTTTGGAAGTATTGAAATGTTGATCTTTGATTTTTGTTTTACCGCACACATTTGTAAATGCTGCATACTTCATAACTATTAGCATTGTTACAGTATAGTGAAATATCTTTGTATGAATAGTGATACTGTCTGTTCTTCATCATTAACATATCATTGTGGAAATAACATTCCATTTGTTGTAGTGACTCCTTCAACAACTGTTGTCATATATACATGTGTGTGTGTGTGTATATATATATTATATAT
>JACXVO010003938.1:110419-123405 GCA_015501135.1 Hapalochlaena maculosa
GGGGGGGGGAGGATACCTTGGGCAAGTGCCTTCTATTATATCTTGTCAGTGGATTTGGTAGACGGTAAAAGAAACCAGTCATAAATGTGTCTTTGTGTGTGTCTTTACCTCTGAGTTTGTTTGACAGATGGTGTGAATTTACGTTCCTGTAATTGAGCGTACCAGGTTTAAGTACCAGGTTTAAGAAACACAGGTACGGTGGTCGATTCAATCAACTAAAAATTCCTAAAGTGCCCCACTATGGCCGCAGTCTAACAAATAAAAAGCAAAAGAAGACCTTGGCAAAATGACCTTGGCAAGATGACCTTGGTAAAATGACCATGGCAAGATGGCTTTGGCAAGATGACCTTGGCGAGCATTTTGCATCTAAAGCAGCCATTTTATTTTTCCAGTTTTTTCAGTCAGTATTGTTTGATCCTAATTAAATATATATTCTAATGAACATGCATAGACATGCTTGTGTAGTTAACAAACTGACTTTGTAATCACCTGATTTTGGATTCAGTCCCAGTGTACGGTACCTTAGGTAAGTGTTTTCTACTATAGCGCCGATTCGACAGGTACCTTCTGGATGTATTTGGTAGGTGGAAAGTGTGTGGAAGCATGTCGTGTGCATATATATATATATATATATATATATATATATATATATATATATATATATATATATATATATATATATATATATATATCGGGGACCCATAGAAACATGTACATACTTTAAATAATTGTAAAGTAGATATTTATTAAATACAATTCATTTTCAAAGTTTAATAGAATCTACAAATGTCATTCTATTGTTTTGTCCACGCCTGTCTTCCAACTGACGTCCATTCTGGTCCAGGCACTGCTGACAGCGCGAAGCAATAGAGTCGTAAACATCACGAAAGAATTCGTTTGGTATTTAAGTGTATTCTTGTTTAATGGCTGCTCTCAAATGAACGACTGTTGCAGGTTTCATAGCATCGACCTTTTCGTTTAGGTATTCCCATAAAAAAAGTCTAGTTGTATGAGGTCTGGTGAACATAGAGGGTATTCAACGAAACCCTTTCGTCCAATCTACCTTTTTGACAAGATATCATCAAGGAACGATGTAACATAGCGATTGTAGTGTGAGGGTACCCCATCTTGCTGAAAATAAAACTCTTCATCTTCAAAGTCTTCTTCGATGCTTGGCATCACAAGCTGTTGCAACAAGTCCAAGTAAACGGGACCAGTCACAGTAGCTTAAAAAAGGAAAATGGTCCAATTAATCATCTTGATGATAGGCCACATCATACTGTAACTCATGGCAAACTAACATGCTGTCCCACCATAACATGCTGGTTCTCAAGTCCCCAGTAGGTGCAACTGTTACGGTTAACTGAAGCATTTAATTTGAATGTGACCTCATCACTTTCCATAAGCTTTATTTGAAAGTGTGCATCTTGAATACATTGTTCCAAGTACCACTCGCAATACTGCACTCTTCGGTCTGGATCATCGTCATTAATACTATGGACCAATTTTAGAACGTCACTTCTCCATTGGCAACGCTTCAAAATGTGTTCGACAGACGATTTTGAAATACTTACCTCACCACTCGCTCGCCGTACAGATTCTTTTGCACTTTGGCGATACGTTTCTCAGCACTCCTTCTTCCTTTGTGGAGGTTATCGATGTTAGTGGTATTCTGGAACGCTTCTCGTGGACATTCTGAACAGTTAAATCGGCTTCAAACTTATCTCCAATTCCAGTGAAAGTAAGTCGCGTTGGTGGATCTGTTAGAAACCTCCTTCCAAACTCTAACTTTGCACTTCAATTTCGTTTTCACACTTCCAGTAGCATTTTAGGATGAATTTCCTTTGTTCAAAGCTTAGTTTGACTGCCATCATTAATTCCAAAAGGTTTCATATGGAAAGAAAAAAAAACAATAATCAATCGAGTTATCAGCTGCTAAAGTGTGTATACATTTTGGGGGAATACCCTGTATATATGACTCGCGCATCGGTGTCAACGTATGAGGCTCTGACAACGTACTCTTACTTTATCAGTCATAATGTTTATATCGAATGTGACATTTAAGTCCCGCCAGCGATTTACAAAGAAAGCCACAAAAGTTGCAATTTTTGAGGATTACAGGTCAGTGCAGGTGGTATATTTTCAACCGCTTTTCTCCTTTGCATCTCTGAAGCCTCTTAAGGCTGGTTGCAACAAAGTTTTAATACCGTTTAGATATAATGATCTCCATTTTGTTCGTATCAAGGCTGTTAGCTTAAAGGTGTCTATAAAGCAATCATTCTTACTATTTTCTTGTACAGTTCAGAATCGTGGATACCCTATAGACGACACATTAACCGACTAGATATCCTCCACAAAGACTATTTGAAGCAAGCTGTGGTTATTCACTAAAATATTATTCACCGTGTCGTCAGATGAGTTATTTTCATCGCTAAAATGTTACTCTTCAGTTTGTCCTTACATCTGAATCATGGTTAACCAACATTCCTGCGTCCACTCTAAAGCTGGCTTTACATGAAAACTTTGGGCATTCTTTCATCACTCATTCTGACGACATAGCCAGCCCAGCACAACTGTGATTGTATAAGGAAGCACCCAATTCTTCTAATCTTGCACTTGTTAAACAATTCAGCATTAGAAACCTTGTCTTTCAGCGAATAACCTCAAATTGAATCCAGACAGTCTGTGTAGAAGATGCCTAGTTGGTCAATGTGTCGTCTGTAAGGCATCCATGATTCTGAACCGTACAAGAAAGTAGGTTAACCAAAACATTCCCGGAGAGGAAAATGTCCGATGCGATACCTCTTCCATCCATCTTTTATATCACCTTTTTAACTATAGCTATTGCGGCTAGAAAGCAGGATTTCTCTTCTTCTTTTAGAGAAACGATCTTAATCGATTCAGCTGACTGTTGTGACAGTACCCGTGCGGTAGAAATCCATAGGTCCAAGTAATTCGGACACTGTACGATTGCATGTAGAACAGTTTCACTGCTCTGTCCGCAACGTTGAAACTTAGGACTCGAACCCAAAGTTATTCGATGCAGATGGACAATCTGACTTTCCTCGAAACCCAGACTCTCCACACGTGTCCTCCATCAGCCCTCTATAGTGTACCGAGGCGGTACCCCTCCGCCGGCACTGCTCGTTCAGGAGAAAAGCACGAGCGTCTGTCGACACTCTGCTTGCCAATTTTTCAGCTTTGGTCTACGTCTGATCCAGCATTCCAGCTCGTCAAAAGAGGTGAATCTGGGAAATATTTCATCAACGAACAAAATTTACTCCCGTTTACCGTCCAGATAGAACTAGAGATGCCTCAATCTCAGCGCGTGCCTGCGCATATTTAGCCACGGCATCCCTAACCCACCCTTTAACTGCTATTGGCAGCTGATAGAGCTGCCTTACAAGAAACCGTCTACCTTCCCACAAGAAGTGAAAGAACAGGCACCCCAATTTGTTTATCCACGAATCGGGAACGGTACGACGGTTATGCGGTGGGTAATGACAGATACGATAAACATATTTTCTACTTCCACCGTCCCTTTCAGGGATAGCCTCCGCTCAGACTCGGTCTGATTTATAAACGCCACCCTACCCGTAACCTCGCTCCAATTCTTCTCTTTCTGGGCGTCTGGATCAGATCAGATTCCAATCATTTCCCCGGCGCTGCTGTTAGACAGTATTGAATTGCCTTTCCAGGTGTCCGGCTGCAAGCCAACCGACTTATTCCGGTTAATTCTTGCTCCTGCCACCGCTTCGTAATCCTTTAGAGTTTCACCTACCCTCTGTAGGTCCTGGTCTCTGGATACGATGACAGTGACATCATTTGCATAAGCTGTGACTGGTTTTCCATATCTTAGATCTTGCAGGTCTCCATTCGCCGCCTCCAATCTTCGCAGTAGTGGTTCGAGAGCCGATCATACAGCAGGGTTGAGAGTAGACGACCTTGACGATATTGAACAGTTCCGAAAAGAAACCCTTCACCCGAACCACCGACTTGCTGTTGTTATATAAAGTGTTGATCCAGCCGCGAATGTTGGGCCAAAACCGGCCGCCTTCAGAACCACCGTCAGATAACGATGATCTACCCATATCAAAGGCTTTGGATTGGTTTAAATGGACCAACACTCTACCCTTGCCAGGAATCCCATTTATTCTTTGTAAGTTATTGCGTATAAGGTGGAGATTATCTGGTATGGTCCTGTCGGGGATACCACAGGTTTGCTCCTCCCCGACGATGCCATTCACAACTTTCGCCAACATTTTTGCTAAGACCTCGGCCGTAATCTTCAACTCTGCGTTAAGCAAGCAGAGTGATGAACCTAAAGTTATCAATTACGTTCCCCTTGTTTGGGTCCTTTCTGATCAGTGCCACTACTCCCTAACTCACGAACTAACTCAGACTGTTAGTGGTCTAGTTTATTCTTACCAGGGGACGTCATACTTTCGCACAACGTCTCCTCTCATGCTGGTTCTATGGAACTCTGTTACTTTTAGTAACGGCACATCGACTATTTCACGGAATACTTCTACGGGAATTTTTCCCTTGGTTGGTTTATATGTATCTTATATTCACCGTATGACCCTTAAATTAGATACATCATACTTTCAATTTTTCTGGTAACAAGGCCATTTTCCCAGCCATTTTTAGCATTTTTATGGGTTTTGAAATGGACTTTGTCACCCGTCTCGACATTTGGCTCTTTCGTATTTCCTTTACATCTTTTTTGTCTGGTAATAGGTTATCAAAAATGGGTTTTATGCTTCTTGCGAACGTCAATTCTGTGGAAGACTTTCCCGAATTTGCACTTGGATTGGGTAGGGGTCACTTATCCCTTACAAGTTTGTCAGTGCTTCGTCGTTACTTAATACATTCCTTGCTTTTCTTAACATTCTCTTAAAGGTGTCCGCGAATCTTTCTACCTGCCCGTATGACCTTGGGTGATTGGGTGGAGTGAAAATATGCTTTATCGCATGCCTTTTACAGAAGTTCTTGAATCCATACCCAAAGAACTTAGTTCCTTTGTCTGAAACTAGCGTGTCCGGGACAGAGTATCGTGCAAACAATTTGTATAAGAACTTTATAGTTGTCTTAGAGGTTGGTTTATTGCACCTGCAAACCTCCAGTTACTTGGCATAGCCATCTACTACGATTAGGTAGTAAGCGCCATTTACTGGTCCAGCATGGCCAATGTGAAACCTAGATCATGGGTTCTCTATCTCTGGCCACGGTTGATATTTTACCGGTGAGACTTTGGCTGCGAGCGTGCAACCTCGGCGCGTTCTCACTAAGTTTTCGATCCCTCGGTCCATAGACGGCCAGTAGATATAACTCCTCATCAGAGTTTTCATCCATGCCGTTCCTGGATGTCCGCCGTGAAATTGCTGATATACACTTTTTTCTAATGTAGTTGGAACTCTTTTTGAAACTCATAAACCAACGGCAAAAGTATATGGTCTGTTTGCACTAAAGAACTTCTGCCGTGCAGAAACCAGTGAAAATTTTCAAATGTGAAAATAATTGGTAGGGCTTTTTTTTCAATTTGACTATACCTCATCTCTGCTGCTACTAGTGGGCGCGAAACATGAACTATTTCCATTTCCATATTTATGAAGTAGAACTGCACCTAATCCGTATTCGGAAGCATCAGATGCTACCAGGATGTCCATTTCAGGATCATAATGTGTCAACAACAGGTCTGTCTTTTTATTTCTTATATAAAAAAGTTGTTTTTTTTATTTCTTCGAAAGTGTTCTGGCATTTAGTGGACAAATTCCACTTTACTCCTTTTTTTAATAAGTCGATCAAAGGAGCTCTTAACTTGCGCATATTAGGAATGTAGCTTTAATAATAGTTTACCAGCCCAATAAATGCTTGTAAAGTTGGAATATTTGTCGGTGCAGTCATATTCCTTATTGCATCTTCCCTCGACGGTTCAGGACGTCTACCACTTTTACCAATTATTTTCCCTAAGCACTTAATTCGGGATAGAAAGAATTCACATTTTCTTCACTCGAAGTGAACCCGAAAACTTTAATTTTCTTAAACACAACTTTTGTGTGTTCCACATGCTGTTCACAAGAATTACTCTTGTACGGGATTGCATGTTCACAATCAGATAACGTAGTATCCATGATTTGCTGGAATGTTGCTGGTGCTTCTTTTAATCCAAAAGATAATCCTGTGCATCTGTATACTTCTCTTTGAACATTTTTCATCTACTTTTATCTGTAAATAGTCTTCAGACAGATCTAATTTGGAAGAAACTTTTCCACCATTTAATTTTGAAAACGATGTCCTCAAGTTTCGGCTTTTTGGGGGATTGACGGTTCCCTATAAAATGCAGGGTAATCAACATGGAAAAAACGATAGATATTCGTGTACCATAATTTCTGGACTATGAACTGCTCTTATTCGGCATATCGTATTTTCTTTTTTGGATGCATTATAAAAGAAGATGAAATTCAGTAAACCGATTTAATATAACTGATCATATATTTATTTCGCATTTATCATATACTGAGTGTGCCCATATGATTTTGGGTGCACTAATTAGCAATAAAGCTTACACCACACTTTTAATAGTGGAAGAAATCCAAAGTGCATATGAACGTTTTTTGACCGTAGGCAAACCTCCGTGAATTGATAACCATTGAAAAGACATTTCTATCAGAATAGGTTGCTATGAGAAACAACCAGTATGTGAGATGAGAATGGGTGTCTTATGGGAAGATTCACCGATGAATATAACGACAGCGAGAGACATGCGAACGTGTGGATTGCAATAGTGGTGAATGAGGTGAGCGTAGAATGCCGACAGCACATGCACGGTCAACCGTTATACCCGCATATTCCCCGTCAGTCAATCGCACAACAATTGTGATTAGCAAATGAGTGTGTAGGAGTGAGTGAGTTTTTGAGGTCAACAACAAAAAAGGATAACATGCGAAAACTTTAAAGTCTTGAAATGTTTTAGCTTAACTGACTCCATCCCTCTGTTTTAACGGTACTTCAGCGTCCCGTCACATTCCCCACTAAAATCGCTTCGTGGTCCTTTAGGGGACCGCGGAGTCCAGTTAGAGAACCACTGTTGTAGAGAAATCGGTACACAGCCTAATCTTTTTTTTTTTTAATACACACCGTGGCTGCTGATTCTTTTTGAGTTTATCAACTCTTCATTTACGGTTCTAATTACCGTGATCGGCACTTTTCCGTTTGCTTTAGATACAAGTACAGCGTTTTCACTTACTTAGAAATAGGTTTCCGTCTTTCTGCAAAGACCTAAATACTCTAATAATACATGCAGGAACATGTTTTATTTTTTCATTTTTTTTTCTTCAGCACTTCCGAAGACTTGTTTTTAACATGACAACCGTTTATGTTAGGGCAGTAAAGATTTATGGAGAGGTACCATAAATCGAATAGTTCTAACCAATCTATGCCAAACAGATTTGACTGTATTATCCACAACGAATAATTTGCTTTGCATGTCTCTCCTCAAAATGTGACATCAATACACGTCTTGCCCATGACATATAATTTATCGCCTGTTACACTACGCACTATTTTCGTTGTTTACCAATTTTTTTTTCCCAAGTATCCGCATTTATAATCGTGATATTACTACCTGTGACTAACTGTAAGCTAGTAGTCACATGATTTATTTTTACGTGCACGAATTTCCTTGTTTTTTCCATTGCAATCACATCCCGCGAAAACACCTTAGAACTTTCTTATATTTGAACCTCGTAGTTTTGTTCTAGAATAAGAACTCCTGTGTCCCAATCTCTGACAACTATAGCACTTTTTTTGTTTTAAACTGGCAATCGCAGGTCTCCACAACAATAACACTTTTTTTTATTGTGCCTCCTGAGACGACAAATTTGAATTTTTGCCGAGTTTTTATCTTGTATTTTTTTCACATCATGTTTAAGATTCACCATACTCTAACGTTCTTCTGTGATGGTCTGTAGAAATAAATCCTAGTTCGCTTGCTTCATTTTCGAGAAACTCCTTGCTCGGATTTCTCTATCTTCAGGTGCTAAAATCCTTGCGCGAAGATAAGCGATTTGAACATATCCTGAGTGAGATCCTGGAGTTTGAAACTTTCGCATATACGGTTAACTGCTCCAGCGTTGGTGATGAAATAATTTTTAAAGTTCCAACACTTTATTCTGCTGTTGAATAGTGAACTTCTATCACACAGAACTTTTGAAAGCAGTTCTAAAGTTTCTCGGGAACCAATGTTACTTGACTTTTGGGGTAGAATAAAGTTAAAGTAACACTCATGTTCTTCGGGGATTACTTTGCGTAGTGAAAGCCTTACTTTTTGCTCCTCTGACCATAACTTTCACTCGTTGTTAAAAATGTCTTCGTATCTTCTATGAATACACGGGAAACGTAATTCCCTCCGGATTATAAATAAATTCAGAAATTGCGTTAATCACGCCTTCTGGCGTAAACGAGCTTACTGGATTCGCCGACTGTAACTCAATTAATTGCTGTTGTATTTGTTTTCGAAACTCCTTGAAGCCCTATGCATTTTCCATTGTTCAAAGCAGTCCTAGAACCGTTGTGAAGTGATGCTTTTTAACACCTTTGATATTTTCATTTACACTCCTTCCACATCTGCAAAACATTTCCTTTAGCGACTTTTTTCATTTGGGGGAGCAAAAGACAAAGTTGCAGGAGCAAGACTGGGTGAATAGAGAAGATGGGTAAGCAAGGTCATGTCATTTTTGGTCAGAAACGGTCTCCCACTCAAGACGGTGTGCAAAGTTGCATTGTCTTGATGGAACCAGTACTCTCCTCTTTGCTACTGATTGAGGTAGTGTTTTCATCTCACTGTGCCTTGCAAACGCTTCAGAACTGCCAAATAAACTGTCTGGTTTTAACAGTTTAACCAGAAGGAACAAATTCTGTGTGGACAATTCTTTTCACACCGGTGAAATCACTATCATCTTGACATTGAGCTTCACTTGACGGACTCTTTGGGGGCATGGTGATATTCAGTGTTTCCATTGACTCGATTACTGCTTTGTTTCCAGGTTTTAGCCATAGCACCAGCTTTGTTGCCTGTGATGACCTTCAAAATAGATTTTAAACCAACTTCTAGTCTTGACTGATTTTGATCTTCTGTGATCAAGTGAGGCACAACCTTTGTTGCGACTTTTTTCATTCACAATTCCGCACTCAAAATTCGTTGGCAGGGAGCTCCAGCCGTCACTGAACGAGTTTGTCAATAGTTTAAGCGATGATTCGCCAAGATAAATACATGAATTTTTGTGATGCTTCCATTCATTTGGGAGATTGATGGTCGCTCTAAATGAGGTTGGTCTTCAAGTGACAAGTGACCATTCCTAGAGCATGGAAACCACTTTTAAACCTGAGTTTTGCTTCTGGCAGCTTCCTTGTAAGCTGTTTGAGGAATGACAACTGTTTTGGCTACCATTTTCTCCAGCAGAAAATAAAATTTCACAGAAGTATGTTGTACCTTCATTCAGCCATTGCAAAAATCAATGAATAGTGAAGAAGCTCTCAGTACAACGCCTTCTGATGATGCTGGTCAGCAGACTGATGTCTGAGGATCACATCAAGTGCCTTCTAGTAGTGGAACCTTGAACTACAATGGGCTTGTCCCACAGAGAATGTTTCTGGTTACTTTTGGGTATCCGCTCGTATATATCCGAGTTTGTATGATTGTGTGTATAACAGTATATTAATGAAATTCCAACTTCATCTGATTTTCATGTTTTTTGCAAATAATAAAATGTGAAAATAAGATGAAGTTAGAATTTCATTGATTTCTATATATATATATATATATATATGATATAATTCTGATAGCATTACATATAAAATCTTCCTCCTGTCTATCTATCTATCTATCTATCTATCTATCTATCTATCTATCTATCTATCTATCTATCTATCTATCTATCTATCTATCTATCTATCTATCTATCTATCTATCTAATCTATCCTTCTTTATAATACTTGCTTTCTCTTGACATTGATTCTACTTTGTCCTACATATTCCATTCATATGACACAGCCGGAAATCAGAAAAATGAAAAATGAAAAGAAATGTATGACTTAATCTTTTGTCATATTGTTGCCTTATTATTGACTCCAGGATGGTCTCCTGCCACACTGATACACACTCCAAACACATGAAAAAAAAGACATCTTTTTTCTTTGCAGTCTACCTCATTTCAAAATATCTGGCAGTGAATGTCAGACAGCTCCCTATAAAACTGTTACATATTCCAACCTAAGCAAAAGACTTCTGTAGTGACATCTTGTTTGTTAGATTTTATTTTGTATACCAATGTATTAAGAATGGGTAAAACATATGAGTCACAATTAAAATTGAGAGGGACACACACACACACACACACACACACACATGCCACTTCCTAATTTGGGGAATGCTTGACTGTTATTTCTAGCAAGTCAAGGTTCTTTCATTGAATATGGTGAACATTACTGCACATCAGTTAATATTCAGTCATTTGACCCCTTCCAATCCCATAATGCTTTTTGGAAATGCTTGAACATCATAACTTGCTCTTTTCATATTTTCAAGAAAGTGATTGTATTTATCAATTTTATATTCTTTTTATGTTTATTTGTTAATCTAAAACTAAAATGAATTATTTTGTTTTCTACCCTCAACAGAGTGTGTCAAGAGCAGCAGTCAACTGGCCATTCCATGAATGAGGTAGCATTTGTCTTAGATTCCTCCTTCCTGTAGAAGCGTTCAAGTCAACAACCGAACCAACCACTAGACTCAAGCCAATGACAACACACCATGCTGTTTGATTGTGATGAGTGTATGAATCTCTCGGTTCAAAACAGTACGGCAATGCCATGTAAAAAGAGAATTACCTCCTACAATGACAGCAATCCGTATAAATGCCAGATGTGCAACATCAATAATAAAGGTGGCTGCTGTGGAGATGATGAGGAGGAGCAAGAGGAGTGCATCGATCCTTCATCGTGTGGAAGTGGACCATCCTATGGAGGAGACTGCTCCATATCATGTTCCGAGAAAAACTGTAACTTCCAACTCCCCCCACTACCAATGCCACCACCTGTATCAGGAAGATCACCAATGCAGAGTGGCCCACTTCCACCCAAGTTGTTTGACTGCAAGATCTGCTGGAAAGCGTTCAGTCAACGATCACATGTTAGTGTTCATAAACAGATTCACTCTGCAGTTTTGCCCTACAAATGTGATCTGTGTGGGAAGAGCTTCCCACGTTTGCAAAACTTGGAACGTCACAAGAAAACACACGAGGATGGCAAATTGTTCAACTGTGAAGTTTGCAGTAAAAGTTTCCGCCAGCGATCACATCTCAAGGCTCATACCCGTGTGCATTCAGGTGAGAGGCCATTCAAGTGTGAAGTATGTGGTTATGCCTTTTCGCGAAACGGTAACCTCGCCAGGCACAATAAAATGCACAGATCCAAAAAGAAACACTTATTTGAAAATTCATCATCAGAAAATGCTCTGGTTCTTCCACCTAAAAATGCTTCAAAAAAGAATGGCAAGTTACACAAAAATGGGTTTCTTAACAAAAACACAAACAAAGACTGCTTGATTTACAAGAAAGGAAACTTATTAGATTGTGCCATTTGTTGGCGTGTTTTCAGCCAACGTTCACATGTTAGTGTCCATCGGCGTATTCACAAGGCTGTTCAGCCTTACCAGTGTTCACTTTGTGACAAATCTTTTACACAGTATGGCAACATGCTAAGACACAAGCGTCTACATATGGGTGAACGTAGATTTGTCTGTAATGTATGTCCAAAAGCCTTTACACAGCGTACACATTTGAAAGTGCATCAACGACTGCACACTGGAGAAATGCCATTTAAATGTGGGATTTGTGGCTTCTCTTTTACCAGGAATGGCAATCTCATGCGTCACATGCGTCTTCATTCAAAGTTAGGGCAATTTGGCCCTCCTGCTACAAACATTCCTGAGACTGGACAAGCTGTGTTTCCACAAAACCTGCATTTAGACGAAGATGACAAGGATGGAAGCAACTGCAACATGGGTTTGGTGACTAATCAAGGTGAGGAGTGCAACCATGCAGATGACATAAACAACATGCAGTTAGACTGTGGCGCTTGCTGGAGGAACTTCTCAAGTTCACAGCAAGGGAGTAGCAGCAACAAATGGATGCAAACGCAAATGCAAACATTCGCTTGCAACATCTGTGGCAAAGGTTTCACCAACATGAATGATTTGGAGCGCCATCAACGTGTACACATGCCTGGTGTCAAGCGGTTCCCATGTGAGGTGTGCAACAAGACTTTCTCGCAGAAATCCCACATGAAAGCTCACATGCGGATACACACTGGAGAGCGACCGTACAAGTGTGAAGACTGTGGCTATTCATTTTCCCGTGTCGGCAACTTGATACGCCACAGGCGTGGCAACAAGAAGAAAGGAAGACGGTGGAGTTGTGTCAACAGACGCAACCTCGAATTAGCTTCTAGCATCCCTAACACAACCATCAGTATCACCACCACATCCACCACAAACAACAACAGCAGCAGTAACAACAGTAACAGTGACAGCAACAACAACAACAACAACAACAACATCCAGTCAAATGCTGACACCAAAGAGTTGCCCAGAGAAACTTCTCAACGAAACCTTACCACCCAGATGGTGGCAAGCGGGGTGGAAGAGGGCAGTGTCACCCCTGTCACTAGCAGTAGCAATAGTAGCAACAGTGAGAACCAATCGGGTACCAGCCCCCTCACTCACCAAGTTGGCGTCCCACATCAGATGCCTGTCCATCCACGACACTCCAACATGTCACACCACACCAGTGTGACTTCACATCGTAGCAGCAACTCATTGGGACAGGACCACCAGTTAGGGTTGTCTTCTGCACAGCAGCAGCAGCAGCAACAACCACATGCCTCACTTCCACCACAACTTCCTCCCCCACCCCCACCCCCTCTAC
>JACXVO010004008.1:1229340-1240628 GCA_015501135.1 Hapalochlaena maculosa
TATATATATATATATACCTTATCTCCTTGGCAATCATTGGATTAACGTTACAAAGCGCCTGCGATATGTGAAAATCCGCGAAGGAGAAACAGTACTCTACATCATAGAGAAATACACTTAAGCGTAAATCATGTCACGGTGAACAATGATAGGATGACAGCGATATGGCATGAGATCACTGTGTACACATATGCACGCGTGCCTATTCTGCTTCGGACGAGTGACTGTGTGCGTTTGTGTGTATGTAGGTGTGTATGTATATGAGTGTGAGCGTGCGTGCATGTGTCTGTCTATGAAGGCAGGCATTTGCTACAACAATGAATATCACATTTAGTACTAAATGTATTCGCTTTCTATTATCTGATTTCAAATTCTCTCGAGGCAAATGTCGCCTTCCGTCCTTTCGTGGTCAGTAAACGAAATGTTTGTTGTGATCGAACCTTTTCTTTTATTCCGTTTTGCATTCCGGCAGGAATGGCTTTGGAGAGCGTCGTGGTTGCCTAGAACTAAATACCAAATATACATTTCCATATATGTTTTCAAGCTATCATTTTCCCAACGTTCTACCGATTCTTCTTCCCTTCGATTTTCTTGGCAATAATACAATAAGTACTAATGAAATATTGCAATCAATATGGCGGCGATCTGGAAGAATTGATAGCAAGTTAGGCGAATTGTTTAGCGGGTAGTCGTCGCGTACTGAGGTCAATCTCATCGACTGAGCCGTCATTTGTTTTGTTCTTTTATAGCTCCTATATTTATAGATCCTTATGGGTAATAAATAGAAACAAAATTAGCAACTCGGGCGAAATATTTAACGCTATTTCATATGTGCTTACATTTTAAGTTCAAATTTTACCTGTTGTTAACTCTTGACCCAGTTCTTTGTTAAACGTTTTCCTTGTTTTTCATTACTGAGAGAAATTAAGTACATGTCCAGAGACCGAAACCCTTGCGGCTCCTCAACTAAAGCCATTTCCAAAGATCCCCATCATTGACTCTCTTGGTAGATGCATGATTATCGCGCTTTAATTTCACATTATTGTTTGCAGTCACATTAAAGAAACTCATTTTTTTAGTCAAAATAACACCTACTTACCATAAAGGTATCGCCAGGAATAAAATAAAAACATATCAAGCAATAAAAATTACTATAGTTATCAACTTACTTTAGACACGATAATTATCATGAAATATTTTGGAGGAGGAGGAAAAAGAGGAAGAGGAGATGGTGACATTTTTATTATCTGACTGGTTCGACAATAGTAACAGTCAATGAATTACTAGTAACCTAGCAAAACCAATTACACTTGTGTCTGGCACCTTTAAGTATTTGCTGTTACCTTTGAAAGTTTTGCCCTTGTTAGATTTACGATAATATTCTATTATTTAACATTTAATACAGAACAAAACTTGCATGTCTAGCAAGAGTTTTAGCGTTGAACTACATTTTAAATCAGCGACAACCAGCATATATATAGGAGAAAAATAATCTATGATATGAAATATCTCAGATCTATTGAAAGTCAGTCAGTAAAAATGCTAAAAATGAGGTTGCTCATAGCATAGAACGAAATCTAGCTGACTGGCGATATACAATAAACTTGTAACTATTTATTTGAAAAATCTTTCTAGACATGCAAGAATGAGCTGCGTATTTTTGGTTTTATTAAAAAGTTTGATTTATTTGATTGTTTCTTCCACAAAAGATTTGCTTGAGGTAGCTGGCAACCTTTAATTTTCAATGCGTTTCTTGAAATACGGTAGAAAATACAATTATTTAACCCTTGCTAGGCTTGGTTTGTCTGATCATTCGATTGCTTATTTCTACGTAATTGTACAGTCTTTAAGTCACTGATGAAGGTATAGTTTTCATCCTAGAAGGTATAAAATTACATTGTATAACGTAGTTTCTCATCCGTCTCTTTGTAAGCAGAGAAGAACTGAGCGATAGACATGCAAACAGGAAACACACTCGCCTTCAGAAGGCACCAGACGATACTTACTGAAAGACCTGTCACTACAAATGGACGGCGCATAGTTTTGCTACCAAAGTCTTTACCATTTTATAGGATGGATTTGAAAATTTAAGGATAGGAATTTAATGGAACTATAATGCAGAAGACGTTCAATAGTTTTTGGGGGTAGGTCAGCAAATTTCTACATCGTACTAACAAGTATAAATGTAACAGACGTTCAATGGAAATTGTTGTTACATGGGATTCTCTTAATACGCTTGACTTCTTTTAAATCTAAAATGCCCCTCTTAGAATTGTAAGTATGTCTCAGAAAGGTGTAGTTCAAGCTCTAAGACTCGAATTGCTGTGATCTATATCTGATTTATTTCTCCTTGTGGTGATGCGTGTGTTACAAATAAAATCTGAGAGAACCATAGCGAGCTGTTGTGGAATACCGGTACAGTTCTATGTGATTGTGTGTACACCAATAAGAATTTCCCTAGTTTTGCAATTATACCAAGACAAGCAGTTTGTGACCTATTGAATAATAAGCGTTTTTGTTTGCGGTAAGTTGAGATATGTCATATCCACATTGGAAATGTTGAGCTTTAGTACAGCGTATGAATATTCTAGTAGCTGAGTAACGCAGCTCTTTTCTGGACATAAGCTGTGCTCCATGTTGAAAAAACATTTTATATTTACCTTAAAACTTTGCCAGTTTCTTACAAACAATATTTCCACGTCTCTACGCATGATTTATCTCCGAATGATAGGCTTTTAAATCTTAACATCGTTTTGCCTATTCCGTTGTGGACACGCTATATTCTTTTATTCTTTTGTTCTTTTGCGTGTTTCAGTCATTTGACTGCTGCCATGCTGGAGCACCGCCTTTACTCGAACACATCAACCCCATAACTTATTATTTATAAGCCCAGTACTTATTCTATCGGTCTCTTTTGCCGATCCACTTAGTGACGGGGAAACAAACACACCAACATCGATTGTCAAACGATGGTGGGGGGACAAACACAGACACAGAAACACACATAGAAAGAATATATATATATATATATATATATACATATATGCGATGGACTTCTTCCAGTTTCCGTCTACCAAATCCACTCACAAGGCTTTGGTTGGCCCGAGGCTATAGTAGAAGACACTTGCCCAAGGTGCCATGCAGAGGGACTGAACCCGGGACCATATAGCTGGTAGACAAACTACTTAACACACGACCACGCATGCACCTAAACGTTATAGTTTACTTTGCTTTAATATTTTTCCAAAGTTTGCCACATGCAAAGAAGTTTTTCAAACATATTTGTTATGACTTTTCCAGAGTTTTCTTGCATGTATTCATATGAATCATCGGGAAGCCATCAGCAACCGTTGCTGAATTTAAGAGCATTTCATCAATAGTTCATATTATATTCTCTTTATACCGTTATAATCATTAGTTGTTTCCTTTTCTGTGTACATCTGCGATGCTGAAGAGGCCATACGCGTATATATTTGTATATAACCCAGTGTGGAAAAGAGAAGGTTTTAGCATTATTTTTACAGTATTTCAATGATATTTTCGAGTTTGGAGTTAGTTTGCTGCTTTTTTCAACGACTGGCCTCGCCATGTAACAAAAGAAGAACAATGTTTGCAAAGATTTCGAAGGTGTTAAGGTTTCTTTTATATTCCAGGTGCTACTGCTTTTCTTACGTGCTTCTCCTTTTCGTGGGGTGTCTGCATTTTTAAGCCACGTCGGCAAGTGCCTCGCCTGCAAATGCCTCCCTATCGTAACTACTTTACTTAAGCAATTGAAGTTGTTCATCCTCTTAAAATGATTTTCCTATTTCAATTCAAGGAATATGAGAATTTAGGCTCTTCTCTCTTTCACAATTATACTTCGTATTATTGCCATAATTTCTTTGAGTTCCATTAGAATTCTTTTGTACAAGAAAAGTTTTGAAACAATGATTTTTAGGAACTAATTTCAAGCTGACTTCATGTGCTTCCAAGGGCTGGAGGTGGATACACACGTTTGATTATCTTTGGTCCCACAGTAGTCTGGACCTATTTTAGTAGGACTTATTGTAGTCTGAGTAACTTGCTTAAACATTCACCAAAATTTGATCTATGCTACATCTTCACAAACTGTTGCCGCCGGTGCAAGATTCATCCTTAATTTATGTCCAACACAAAACAGGTCACCATTCGTCTGTGAATAAACTTTCCCTTTCCGTATCTCAACTTTTTACCAGTTTTACAACCTCTATTCCTTAGTAGATGGAATAAAGAACATCAGTTTTGTTTGTAGTAACTTTTATTACGTTATATATATATGTACTTTTATCTTTGAAAGTCATCACCTCAAGGAAATGATTATGTCCTGAACAATAATAAACAATAAGGAAATATAGCAAATAATCTTTTACTCTTAAATGAAATTTCCATTAAAATCTGAGTTTCTCCCCAGAGTAAAATTTTCTTCTGTTAACTCAAAGCGATCATTATATAAGTGCGATGAGAATATTTCTATTGAAAGTCTGAAACCTTTGGGGAATTTTGTGTCTTTTGGGCTGATAAAGTAATTACTAAATATGGCGAATATCTTCAAGCTTTTGACATTGCAAAAATACATTGTGATATGATGAAAATATTATCTGCAGTTTGTGATTTTGAAGAATTGCTAATAATTGCAGGATGTGGTATAAGTTTCACCTCTTTCCGCTCTGAGTTCATATCCCTACAAAGTCAAATCCATCTTTCATCCAGTTTAGGTAAAATAAAGTAATAATCAAGTATCAAGATCATTGGTAGTAATTATTAAGTCCCTTCACTTAAACCGGCTGGCCTTGTACCTAAATCAGTAACAATTATTACAACGGTGCTTGCAAATCGTGCAAAATTCAGACATGGTAGAGTCCCAGACAACATAACCGTTTACCTTTTATTACCATCCTTCACACCTGTTCGGTGTTTACATACCTGTAATTTTAATTGGATCGCAACCGAGGTTTACTTTAATCCCTTTGTAATCAATTAACTAAAATACCAGAAAAGTACTTTGCTCCACTCAAACGGTAATTTTTCTCCATCAACATTTTGAGAAAAAATCTGTGTTAAATGCAATTTGTAGAATTAATAGAGCGATATTTTCACGTATAATTGTTGCAGATTTATGGTAAACAAGATGTTTAAATGGGAAAGAAAGTGAAAGAAAATATTTGTTCTGTGATATGAAGACATTGCAGAGATGCTATATATCATATATGCGTTTACTCTAATTGCACTACTTCTACTACTAATACTGCTACAGGTTAGATTAAATATGATGCGACATAAACAAGTGTATTTTCACGATGGAATGAGTTCAACCTCAGAACTGCACGTCATTGGAAGACCCTTTCCATAAACCCACCAAATAATTAAACAAACCGATGTGTTAGAATTGTCCCACAGTAATTCCCTTGGTACAAGTTGCATACGCATTGCCGTTTGTTTCTACGAGTCGTGGATGTTAAACTCGAATCTATGTTTCTAAAAATCCTTTAAGCCTATCTAAGATGTGAAAACGTCCATTGCTGACCCTCGCAGGCATTATATACGTTCTTACAACTTCTTTTAAATACTGAAGCTCATTGTGTTCTTATTCGTTTCAGAAGTCCATGTTATATTTTTTATTTGATATGCTTGTTGGTATATGACTGTTGTTCCTAATCTAGCCAGAGAATTCTAAACCCACGAGAGTCCTAGGGATGTGAGGCAAGGACATTAATTAAAAGGAATTTGAGGTCAGAACAAAAAATATGATTGAAATGCTACAAAACATTTTCTTCGACGTACCAACAATTCATATTCCCTTACTGCACCAACCCCCGCCAAAGGAAATAAACAGAGAGGGGACAAACAAAAGAAGGCAAAGTGGAAGGTCTCAGTCGATTAGATAGACCACAGTACACAACTATTACTTAATTTATTGACCCCGAAAAGATGAAAGGAAAAGTCGACAACTGCGGAATTTGAAATCAGAATTTTAACTGAAAACGTATAGACTTTTATATCGCCCGGCGTCTTAACGATTCTTTCATATTTCTCAACTCTTGTTACATGGCCCAAAATTATGGTGTTAGAAGAACAGTAGATTAGATCGACCCTAGTATGCAACTAGTACTTAATTTATCAATCCCGAAAAGATGAAAGGCAAGTTCGACCTCAGCAAAATTTAAACTCAGAACGTAAAGATAGACGAAATACCGTTAAGTATTTCACGCGTGGTACTATTGTTTCGTATAATTTATTATCCAGAAGGGAGGGGGCTATACATATAGGGAACAAACAAGGACAGACAAGGTGGTCGGGCTAGTCGTTTACATCGGCCTAATTACACGACTGATCGGGCTAGTCGATTAAATCGACCTAATTACGCAACAGGTAACTTAATCCCTTAAGGATGAAAGGCCAACTCAACCTCGGCGGAATTTGAAATCAGAACGTAGTGGCAGACGAAAGGACACCAAGCATTTCGCCCTTTCGCCCGACGTACTAATGTCTCTTCCAGGTGGCTATCTTTCGGATGGATAGTATTCTCAACACGTAATATTGAAGCGTATATTTCTTAAGATAGATGAGTGTGATTTAGCAAATACCTTTAATAGTTGCCTTTGTTCCTGTTGTTTATATCTCTATAAAAGCTGACTGGCAATATCTTACGTGAAAAGACTTCCATCCATGAGCATTACATCTCTCCAGTGTTGTCTCTCGAAAACATTGTTATCGAAACGTCCTGTCATCATTCTGTGTTTCATTTACACGATGGTTGCCTGGTATAAATGGAGTCAAGCTGCAAGTTTAGGTAATTCGAATATATATAGAGAGGCTCTGCCATCAGCACAGTTATCTAGTGATATTACAATATGTATTTATTTAATCACCTTCTTGTGAAAGAAATATAATTAACGGTGTGTGCAGGATTTGAATATAAGGATAATGTTTTAGTGGTGGGATTAGTAGATACTTAATGTAAATTTAAGAGATAAATTTTACCGAAATAATCGCTGAATGATGGAAAGAGCTACAATAGCAAATGATAGGTATCTTAATCAGGTTGGTGGACACATATTACAATTGAAAAGAGAGTTAGGTGCAGCAGAGGTCTCGTGGTAAGTAGTTGTCTACCAGCCACATGGTCCCGTGTTCACTCCCACTGCACGGCAACTTGGGCAAGTGTCTTCTACTATAGCCTTGGTCTGACCAAAGCGTTGTGAGTGGACTTTGTAGACGGAAACTGGAAGAAACCTGTCGTATATAGGTATATATAAATTCCTTATGTGTGTTTCTGTTTCAGTGTTTGTCCCCGACCATCGCTTGACAACCGATGCTGGTGTGTTTGTGTCCCCGTCATTTAGCGGTTCGGCAAGAGAGACCGATATAATATGTACTGGGCTTACAAAAAATAAGTTCTGAGGTCGATGTGTTCGACTAAAGGCGGTGCTCCAGCATGGCCGCCGTCAAATGACTGAACCACGTAAAAGAATACAAAATAAAAGAACAGTGAATATTTCTGTGTTTATAAGTCGGAGTGCACTCGTGTGTGTTAGCGTGGATGTGTTTTAAGATTTATAGTATGTGTTTATGTTTAAATGTCTTTCACGCATGGCATCACCGTCGAGTCTCCGAATGTAGACTTGGATTTACCAATAATTTGCGAAGGGTTAACGCAGTAAGATGGTAGGATTCATTATTAGATCGATAAAATTCTTAGCGTTTCAAATGTTTTAGAGTTCAATTTCCGCTGGCGTCGACTTTAGCTTTCATCAATTTGGAGTCGAAAAAATATGTACGAGTCAAATTACTGAGATCGATGTAATCGGTTTACCACCTCCCTCGTAATTTTTGGTTTTGTACAATATTCTGAAATAAATATTTTGTTAGTGCAACTACGATGATCGATGCATACGTAAAACTCACTCGTTTCTTACACACAGATGTACACACAGACACACTCTGAACACATACTGGTACTGAGCATACCACAGACAAATCTGATCTTAAGATAGCGGAGTATGACTCGAAAGGTATTTGACTGTGATTTCTTGTTGCCTGATCCCCCACAAAGGGCTTTCCTCTCATTGAACTCGAAAAAAAAAATGAATGTATTATATAATTGAAATTTGTCCGTTTATCTGCAACGCTCAATTTATATTCTATCCAGAATAATTTCAAAGAAAACTCAATCGATTCTACAGGGTAGGTTTATATTAATTTGGTTGATACGATTTTATTTTAAAAGACGAATCAAGATAATGCACCTAACACCAGCATATTCAGGTGTATTCCTTCTGTTGTGACCATTTACCTTACGAAAAGTTGCTAAATTTTATTCCACGACACCGTGTAACAAAGGATATTACGTAGTTTTCTTACCAATCTAAATCCATTAGGTTCTATCATATTTCATTAGCCTTCGGTAATATAAGGAAATAATACCTCCCACCGTTTCCCTCTCGATTAACCTCAAGCATTATTCCAATATAAGAAATCAATATTTATATAGAAATTTTATTTTGTTATGGAAATGTTGCTCTTGTTCATATTTGAGATGTTTTATAAACGCCGTTTGTAGATGTTGTGTTCCAGTCGTGGTCGTCGTCATTGTTGCTAGTGTCAATTTTCTCTTGAGTTTTGAAAGTAAACGACGTGTTTTTTTGTGTTCACATAGACACGCGCGAGCGCACACACACGCAACAAATCAACCATTTAATAAGTGCATTCGTGGAAAACTGAGGGTCAAAATATTAAAAGGTTCGTCAATGTTCTGATCATAAGGGATGAAACGTGTGCAAGGGTCCCGATCGGAAAACGTTGAGGGAGTGACAATTAGAAAGTTATGAAAAGGGTACGAATGGAATGTTAGTGAGGCATTTTAACTTTTCATCATGAATATAGCCTTGGAGATGCTACTATAAACGACTATTGAACAGGGAGAAATCTAGAGAGAATAAAAGGAACGGTCTTCTTTAGGAAGGTCTGATGGAGGGACCAGTAAATTGAGTTGATCTTTATTCATTTGAGGGTAGGATTGAAAACATAGAAACATGGAAAGGAAGGGGACATTCAAGAATAGTTGGTAAAATGCCGTGATTCGTCCAATATATCTTTATATCAGTGCAATGTTCATTCTTGCATGTAATGGACGTGACCCAACGATTTCTATATTTCTTTACTGAACACAAAAGGCAAAACATAGAGAGATCAAACAAGGATATATAGGGGGCGGGCAGTGGATTGAATCTACCCCAGTACTCAAATGGTAATTAATTTATTGACTCCGCAAGGATGGAGAGCAAAGTCCTCCTCGGCGGAATTAGACCTCAGAACGTAAAGGCAGACGAGGTACTGCTAAGCATTTCACCCAGCATGCTAAATCTTCTGTTTCTCACCTTAATGGCTAGTATACATTATTGTCAACATATCTAGCCTCGGTGATGTGTTTTGTGCTTGAGGAAACACTCGCGTCACATTAATGCTGTCCACTCTTCTGCCAAAAATGAATAGTAACAAGATGGCCGTGTCACGATTAATCTCCCTAATTAGGATATGGGTTGTGGTGGAGAACTCATCCACTTTACACGAACATTTTACGAATATACAATGGCATTCATTGAAGCAAAGGGAATTTACTTATGTTCGCAACCCATTGAGTGCCAGATATAGTTCTTTTTGAGCACTATACCAGATGTTTCTTATAATACGAAAGCATTTGCATTAGGATTGGGAGAGATGATATTTGGAAATAATTTTATTTGCAAAATATATTTCCTATCACAAACCATGTCCGCATGAATTTAAAAAGCCAATAGCAAGAGTGAAATTGTTTTGTCACTTGAATAGAGGTCTTGATTTAAAAGTACGGTCCAGTGAAGTGTGTTCTGCGCAGCCATTTGTGAAGTCTAGATTCCTCTCTGTGATTATATTCGATGATATTCGAACCTACACCTCTTTTATTGAATCACAACCAGTTTCCTTGTATATTTGACCTTACATACATACACACATAAAAGTGACCTGCACCTCAGACGGCACCTCTACAACTCGAACACCTGACGTTTTGTGCCCCATGAACGAATGTAGAAGGACAATATCTCCGGTTTTTAGATTTTTCGCCGACAGCCTTCTGGCCACGTCTTCTGATGAGAAACGCACCTCATTTGTGGCGAATTTGTCACCTTGGGCAAAGTGCGTCATTTCTCCCAATACCGGAGCAAGAAAATGTTCAATTATGTCAGTGCTCAAGAACATCATTGTCTTGGACTTTGTGACCATTTTTTCACTTCAGATGGAGTCTTTATATTGACTTCACTAGCACTCTCTTGCAACAAGCTATAAGAACCTTCAATATCTTCGAAAGAGAAGTCAACACTTTCGCTCGGGTTTGAGGCAGCTTTATACTGACATTGTACAAACAATTTTATAAACTTTTCTTTTATGGGAAAAGCTTACAAACAAAAAGCTTTACAACTTTCTACACCAGGAAGACAAAACTAAAATTTTGCATTAACAGGAGATAAGAAACTAAGTCTTCCCTCACTCGGAAAGCAAGATTTGAAACCGCAAGTCCTGATAAAATGTTCACAAAATTGTCTTTCTCTTTTTTGCTCTTTATATTTTAGCAAACATAATAAATGAAAACAGTTAATCTACACAGGAGTGGAGTTCGATTTACATCAACTGTACAGTTTTCAAAGCTACTATTCTCTTCATGGGGCGAGAAATTGACAAACAAATACAAAGTCCTTATTCGAGAAGTGTGTTCCAAAAACAGTTAAAAAATAGTATTTAACAAACCACAGTTCAACGATCAAGGTAGCAAAAAATAGACAAGTCCACCCAGTATAGAGTTAAAGAAGCTACTTACAACACAACCATTACTTTGACTAGATACTTACCATAGAGAATCTATATCAGCAAGTTAAAATTTTAAACAAGAAAAAGAAAAACGTTACGACGGATGTACATTGAGGAATTGATTAGATTGTTGCTCTGAGACAAATGTGTTGGTGTATTTATTCGAGTAGGGCTCTTCAACAGAAAGAAGAAAGAGGAGTTCCCGAGGCAAGAAAAAGCATAAACCTAGGAAAAAAAAAAGGAATGTGTTTGACTGACAAATAATTGACTGGAAGAGGAGAGAAAAGAAGAAAGTGGTTATGAAGAGAGGAAAGTGCGAAAATGACCAATGTGTGATTATGTGCATGTGTTAGTATTAATGTGTGTACATATTATGTATGAGTGTGCTTACGCGCGGGTGGTATTATATGTATGTATATATATATATA
>JACXVO010004134.1:41743-53454 GCA_015501135.1 Hapalochlaena maculosa
CTTATTTAATCGACTCTGAAAGGATGAAAGGCAAAGCCGACCTTGGTGCAATTTGAACTCAGAACATACCAGCAGGTGAAATACTGCTATTTCGCCTAGCGCACTAATGACTCTGTCAGCTCACCACCTTCTATGCTCCTCTATTTAGTGGCTAAGCAAAAGAAGTGGTGGGTGAGACTGAAAGCTAGGCAAAACAAAATCTTCCCTTTGGTAGAGCTCTTGTCAATGTTTTTCATTTGGAAAGGAAAGTGAAGGTGGAGGAAAAAATGGTAAGTGAATTTATCAAAAGTGAGTATGGTGAAAATGGCAAGATTAAATGGACCATGCTCTATTTAGTTGGAGAATAATAATTAGAGAGGGTACTTGCCCTTGATATTCAAGATGGTGGAGTTTCTCAATTGGTCCAAGGTCCTCCTGTATCAGGAGGATAGCATAATCATCTTTCCATTTTTAATGCTGTTTACCTTATATATATACTTACTTTTCAACCAGTTAATTCTTTGTAAACCCCAAAATGTTACGTCTCTCTTTAAGACATAATGTTTTGGGGTTTACACGGAATCTGTTGTACTGGTGGCAAATTGTAGAAATCGTCATTATTTTACTATTTATTATTTTTTTTGTCAAGCTTCTATTTTATTCAGTTCTTACCATCTTTTCAGGCTCCCTTTTCTCTCTCTCTTCCCTCAACCTTCTTTTATTTATCTCTTCATCTTCCCCTTTTTTTGTTAGTTTGATTTCCTATTGCCTACTTGCCATTCTCACCCCTCTACTAAAAACACTAATAGTCATTATTCATACTCAAAGCCTTAAAATAACTACAGACACCTGCCTAATTATTGTGGATTTACTGTTACACTAGATTTAACAACTAGCTTACACAAACTACTTTTCAGGGAAACTAAATGCGAAACTCTCACTAAAGAAGGAGTATGTCCTTTTTACCCCTGTAGTATTTAGGAATCTTGTTCATATCAGCAAAAGCATCTTCAATTTGTCCTTAAGAAAGTAAATATTTGATAGGGCTATACTAGCTAAGGGCTTCAAAATGAACACTGCCAATACACTTCGTTGGCCTTGCCTACAAAGGAAAAGGAAGCACTGTAATATTATATGATTTTCATAATGCTTTTTACTCACAGTAAAATTTAATATGACTTTCCAACACTAATAGATAAATCCTCCTGCTTGGCCATGCATATGTGAAAAACTTTTAGCTGTCTCAAGCT
Organism: Hapalochlaena maculosa; assembly: GCA_015501135.1. Taxonomy (NCBI): domain Eukaryota; kingdom Metazoa; phylum Mollusca; class Cephalopoda; order Octopoda; family Octopodidae; genus Hapalochlaena; species Hapalochlaena maculosa. Next base: position 42,973 of record JACXVO010004134.1, read on the forward strand.
TAATACTGGTTTCAAATTTTAGCACAAGGCCAGAAATTTTGGAGGAAGGAGTAGGTTTTTTACATCAACCTTGGTGTTCAAGTGGTAATTATTTTGTCGACTCTGAAAGGGTGAAAGGCAAAGGTGACCTCAGTGGAATCTCATGCTTAATATAATTCTTACTTGCATTAAGAATAAGATGCATATCCACCATGAAACAAGAAAATGTATGCTAATCATGAACATTAATACAAGCCCATTAGATAATTCTGCATGGAAACAACACTTAACAAAGAAAAGGTTACTCTATACAACCCAACCTAACAGGAATATGTAAATGGTAAATAACAGAAGAAAATTTAGGAAAAATGTCTTTATAATATAAGCATATTCTTTAAATATATCAAAAGACTACAATAGTCAAATATGTTTGGAAAATACAATATTAAATGGAAAATCCTAGAAATTTCCAGATTCTTCTAAACTAAAAGGTGTGATCAATGTTCAGTGGAAGAGACTCTTTAGAAACTTTCATAAACATAAAATCAGAGCAATTAGAGAAATGTAGACACTTTGAAAAGTATCTATTTTGTAACAGGAAAACACCACCTTCATTCAAAAAGAACCACTGGTATGCATTGATACTTAATATTTCTTCATTTATGAGGGCGGCGAGCTGGCTCACTTGTTAGCGCACTGGACGAAATAGTGGTTTTTCGCCTACCGTTACGTTCTGAGTTTGAATCCCGCCAAGGTCGACTTTGCCTTTCATCCTTTCGGGGTCAATAAATTAAGTACCAGTTACACACTGGGGTCGATCTAATCGGCTTATTCTGTTTGTCTGTCCTTGTTTGTCCCCTCTATGTTTAGCCCCTTGTGGGTAATAATGAAATTAATATTTCTTCATTTACTTCCAGTTTTCTGACTATATTCACTATAGTTTCATAATTACTTTTCCTTCCCCTTCTTTCTGTTACCTACCCTTAATATTCCCTTTCTATTTGAACTGCATTTAATGGTTCTGTCTCTCCCCAACTTCATTTTACAATGTTTTTCAGTAACCCCAGTATTACAATGAAAAGAAAATAATTTAGGACTCCTGAAAATTAACAATATTATCATGAAGCAGGGATTTAAAAAAAACTTTGGAAAATATTTTGACACCATCTGGTAACTAAATGATGATGAGGCCAATGGTAACCCTCATGAAAGTTAACTAATCATCCTCATTTAGCATCCGTTGTCCATGCAGGCATGGTTTAGACGTTTTTGACTGAGGCTGATGGGCTGGATGGCCACACCTAGCACCAATCTGATTTGGCATGGTTTCTACAGCTGGATGCTCTTCCTAACGCCAACCACTACAAGAACGTGTAGTGTATTTACGTGCCAGAGTTTCGGTGCTTTAACATGCCACCCACACGTGCACCATTTGCATAATACAGAGTTTTGGTGCTTTAACGTACCATTCCAGTGACACAGAGGCTGTCAGTGAATTTACATGCCACCCACACAGATGCCAATTGCAAGGCACCAATGAGAACTCCCAACGTGCTTGGAGATTTTATGTGCCACTAACACAGTGATCACTTGCGTGGCACCAATAAACTGCCCTGAACATGTTCGGAGACGTTATATACGCCACTCCCGTGACCGCATGGCTGCCTCGACTGATACACATCAATTTCAAATGTATCCACAAAGACAAATTTTTTCTATCCAATTGGAAATAGCATATTCATTAGGCTCACACCACAAGAAATCTCCATACCAGTGAAACAAATTTTAATTCCTGCTAAGCTCTCACAATGCCCATATCTCTCTATATGTAACTATTATATAATTTCTTATGAACCAAGGAAAAAAATGAAACAAATAAGTTCAACACCCAAACATACTTCCCCAGTTCTTTCCAGTCAATAGGTGCAGATAATTCAAGGGACGCAACTTACATTTAAATATTGTCAAATTACTGTCCCTTCCAAACAAAAAAATTCCTCCACAAGTAACACTGCACCACCCTTTCTCTTACAAAATCCCGTGGAGGGAAAATAGCTTGGCAGATATGTTTCTTCCAATATGAAATTTATGTTGTTCCAAATATTATAAACTGATAAATATAAAAATATTCATAACTCCTGAATGTATTGAGTAGTTTGATTTGCTAAACCCATCAATAAATTGCATATATTATATTTCTTTTGTCAATACTAAGTATCTCATAAAATTTTAATGAAATTCTAAAAAAACCACAAACTGAACATCCAGTTCATCTACTGGAATAATGAAAAAAAATGCTTTCAATGTTTTTATTTATCTTTGGTTTATTAAAAGTTTGCTTTTACATCCTCCATTTTCCTATCTAAAATGGGTTGGATGACAATATCATAAATTAAAAATATAAATAAAAAGAATACTTGTAGAAAAGAAAATTCATAAAATAAACAGATTTCAAAATGTTCACATTGTTGAAACTTATCTTTATTCAATAATTATTTTAATATTTTTCTTAATTATTAAACATTTACAAATCTAAAAAAATACTTCTAATTTGCATAGTCCATCAAGTGTACTATCACACTTGATAGTCATGTCACAAGGTTTGGAACTTATAAGAATCAACATTGGTACAACAGCCTGGTTAGCTTTCTTTAGAGAGATGGCTACCTTTAGAAGGATAGCTCTGATGTAAAACAAAATATTTTTTTGGTTTGTTAAAAATATGTCCCATTGTAAGCTGATATGATTGAACTGGCCACATTTAAAACATACAAGAGGACTAGAACTGATGGTCTTATTTTTGTATAATTTTCATATATCTTTGGTGCAAGTAGATTAATCCTTCAACTGTCCTAACTTCCAGTGACAACCAATACCCATTTAAACAGACTGAGAGTCGAAAAGCCTTAATTCAATAGGTCAAGATTTATTAACGTATAGTATGGTTTTCTACGAATTTCAGATTGTAAAAAGGCTGTATCAATAAATATTGCATATATGTCAAATGTGAAAATATATTTCATAAATCATAAAATCAATAATAGTTATCATCAGATTAAAATTTTGTTTAGATTTTTTTTTTATATAATCTTAGTATTTGCACAATATCAAGAAATAAAAACAAAATAAAGTTATTTAGCTTCAAAACTTTGAAGGGCTTATTTTTCTCTAAAGAGAAAAAAAAAATCAGAAAGCGAGTGGATAATTTATGAGTAATTGTCTACATAAATTGATAAAATAAAACCATCAAAACCTCAAGAGACCAGTGACATGAAGTCTTAAAAAAATAAAAGTGAAGATATCCACAATTTGTGGTGAGATTTTATTTGATAATTTTCTGCTGACTAGTTTGGACGAGAATCCTTAATTTTGTTTAAGGGTTGCATTCTAAGTATAGATGATTGTGCAGATAGCCTGTGAAGTTCTTCAACCATGCGATTAGTTGCTGCTGAAGTTTGTGGAGGCATTCTGTTAAAGTCTTCTGCAGCTTGGCAAACATTTGATGGGGTAAACCTATGAGGTGTCTCTGTCATACGCCTAGAAGACTGAGAATGCTTCATATGTTCTAGTGTAGGCATGTGTACACTGGAGGCAGGTGGTGAAGATAAAGGTGTAATTGTTGATGAATTGGATAGTGAAGATAGCTTTTGCAGTTCTTCAACAGTTCGTGCAGCTGAAGCACTTGCTGAAGATAGTGAAGATAACTGTTGCAATTCTTCAACTGTACGTGCAGCAACTGAATTGGAAGCAATGTTAGATGAAGAAAGAGTAGATGGTGGCTGCCACGTTAACTGGTTATCTCTTGGTTGCTCCTTTTGTTGTTCTTTCATATTTGAATCAGACATTGACATCCTTGAATCAGACATTGACACCCTTGAATCAGACATCGACATCCTTGAATCAGACATCGACATCCTTGAATCAGACATTGACACTCTTGAGTCGGGTATTGACATCCTTGAATCAGACATCGATGCTCTTGAATCTGCCATTGGTGCCCTTGAATCAGGCATCGACACCCTTGAATCAGACATCGACACCCTTGAATCAGACATTGGTGCCCTTGAATCAGACATTGACACCCTTGAATCAGACATTGGCGCCCTTGAATCAGACATTGGTGCCCTTGAATCAGGCATTGACACTCTTGAATCAGACATCGACACCCTTGAATCAGATATCGACACCCTTGAGTCAGGCATTGACACTCTTGAATCAGCTTGTAGATGTTCAGAACTATCAGTAGAAGCCTGCATCAAGGCACCAGCAGCTGCTGCAGAAAGTCTTTCGAGCTCCTCCACAGTGTTAGAGGCACTGGACTGACCGACTAGCATTACATAATTTTCTAGAGATGCATGTGTTTTCTGGTGGTTTTTCAAGTTGGTCTGATGACTGAAAGCCTTACCACAATGAGTGCAAACAAATGGTTTTTCTCCAGTGTGTGTTCGACGATGGTTTTTCAAATTAGTCATGTGGCCAAAACCCTTTCCACAGTGGCCACAGATATATGGTTTTAATCCAGTATGAGTCCTCTCGTGATTACGTAGATTGGTTAGATGACTAAAACGTTTACCACACATTCCACATACAAATGGTCTTTCCCCTGAGTGAACTCTCAGATGATTTTTCAAGTTGGTTTGATGACTAAACGCTTTGGGGCAGACAGGGCATTTATGAGGTTTCTCCCCTGTATGAGAACGTTCATGGTCACGAAGACGGGCACGTACAGGGAATGCTTTCCAGCAGTAGGTACAATGGAAATGTTTACGCTCTGCCGGAGTTTCTTCATGGTGAGATAGATTTGATTGTCGGGAAAACGCCTTGCGACATGTCTCACACTTGTATGGTTTGTCTTTACCTTTCTCTGATGGTGGAGTCAGCATAGAGAAAGGAAGAATACTTTTATTTGTTAGAGCTGTAGTTGCCATGGGAAGTGTTGCTAGTGGTGTAGCTACTGATGATGTCAAAGCAGTTTTCTTACTAGTAACATTTGAAGGTGCTGTTGTCGTAGTTGTTGTTGTTGTTGCTGCTGCTGCAGTTATTGCTGTTGTAGTTAATATCGGTAAGGGTGTAGTAGTAGTAGTAGATTTCCGGTTTTGTTGGAAATTTTTCTGTCGGCCATTGTTATTTTTTGGCATTAAATGATTAAGATGTTGATGATGATCAATAGGAGGTAAAAGCTTTTTAGCATTATTCCGACAATTATTTGTGGAAGTGTTATTGTTGTTGCTGCTGTTGTTATTGTTGTTGTTGTTGTTGTTGTTACTGCTGTGATTACAAATATCAAAATTCATTTGATGATTAGGTGGCATATTAAAATGACGATGATGGTGATGATGATGATGTGGAGTATTCATTTTGAACGGGAAATTGGGAGCATTTAAATAAAAAGGGTGCGAGTTTAAAAATGAACAAGCATCACCGTTTTTTTTTGTGTCTTTTTGTTTATAAGCAGAGGAACACATGAAGCCAAAACTGTGACTACTGGAATTAGACAGTCATAGAAATGTTCAAAACTTTTTTGTCTTACTAAGTCCACCTGCAAAATATTGACTTTGTATGATGCTTAACATCCAATTCAACTTCTTATTTCAAAGATCAGACATAGGGAAGGAAAGAAGCTTCAGCAACAAAGTTGAATTAAAGTTGTTTTCAAGTTTGTAAACATCATGCTGAGGAGACATCACTTGGAATGTTTACTTATTCAGTGTGTAACAAACCTGAAAAAATAAATCATAGTTAGAAATTATTTTAACATTTACAAATATAATTTTTAGAAAAAAAGAAAACATTTTTGAATAAATATATATTTATTAGAACTAGTTTATCCTACTTAAGATTTTGTATTGTCAACATAGAAAGAAAATCCAACCAATTCTAAACATAAAATGAGCAAGTATTAGCTAAAGAAACTTCTGAATCACTAAGTGTATACCCCTAAACGCTTTAAAGAATTTGAAATGGATATTGCATATTCAAGCCTTACATCCTAGAATTACAGCCCATGACAAAGCAAGAATAGCTGTAAACATGATGGTGCAAATATGATTCCAAATAAGATGATAGCACACTGATTCTGTAGGGGCTTTTCCCAAGCACTTCAAAAGCTACATTACCCATACAGTAATTGGCCAGAGTTAGAAGCTAAGAAATGGAAAGAACTAAATAACAGAAAGAAATATTTGAAATTGAAAAGGTGTGAGGCAAAACCATATTTTTAGATTATAGCAAAGAGCACATGTGTGCACACACACCCATGAGACAAGTTCTTTTAAAAGCCAGCAGACAAAAGTATAAACACCCATATAACATATGGAAGAATTTACATCAGCTAAAAAACATTATGAGCTTTTGTGCTCTGAACGTTCTCATTTTCACTTAACTTCAGGCAGCCATGGATTTTGGCCTGCTGTAATAGAGATATATAAAAAATTGACAGACTTTCCAGCTACTTATCATTAAACTGCCCATTAGGCAGGCACCCAATACTTCTTTTTCACAGCTTTTTGTAGATTCCCACGACTATGTCGCCACCCAATTCCACTACTATGAATACGAATTGAATCTTTCATTAGCCAATTAACAACCATTGAGGTAATCCCTATGGATGCGTTAGTTATTCTCTTGATATAGCTTGCTGATTCTGACCATTGATTTTCTAAGATTCCTCCACTCAGCACCTCAATGTAAGAAGCATCATTGGCTCAGTTCGCAATTCTGCTACCTCTTCACAATCTGCAGTTTCCATGACTTCACTGTTTCCCTGCCAGGGAAACGGTGAACAGGAACTATGTGTTGCCAAAGGACAGTGCGTAACTATACAGCGCAGTTGTCATTCCATGAGTTATTTTCAAAATACACACACCTACTTTACCTTTTCAGAAATACAACAAACTCCCTTCTAGATTCATTTCCTCTACTTTCCTTTTATCAACATTACTACAAATGATTCATGTCACTAGGTATAACTTGTTTTAGCCATCAAAGCTCTAAATATGATTTGTGTCTAGTTGCCATTTCAACATCATCATCATTTAGCGTCCATTGTCTATGCAGGCATGGGTTGGACGTTTTCGACTGGGACAGACAGGCTGGTTGGCCACACCCGGCACCTGTCTGGTTTGGCTTGATTTTTACGGATCAATGCCCTTCCTAACGCCAACCACTCCGAGAGTGTGGAGTGATTTTATATCCAACCACATGACACAGATGGTTTTGGTGATTTTATATGCCACTCACATGTGCAATTCACATGACACAGGGTGTTTTGGTGATTTTACATGCCACCCACATGGATGCCCATTGTGTGACACTGGATGACTACTCCACCCATGCTTGGTGATTACTAGCCACCAACACAGGCACCATTGACTGCTTTGAACATGGAAATTGTGTAATTCCAAGTAGACTTGTCCTAATCATTATTTACACACCCCAAACAGTTATGCTAATTTCATAACTATCACATAAATATTTCTAAGTAACTCACTGCTTTTTTTTCACTTTGAATCTTTTACTTTCCACAGTGTTCAATTTTTACTCTTCACATCGACAAAACTTTCAATTCTAGCTTATACAAGAATCTTTTGTTAATGTCACTCGTTTATAAGCTCCATCTGTTACTGATTATTTGGATTGAAAGACATATCACAACAGTTTTTATTGATAGAGCATACACAAGTCCTTACTCTATATCTCACTCACAACATTAATAATCTATTCAATATCATCTCTGAACTAGCTTAACCCTTTGCAGTCCTTTTTTTTTTTTTACCGTATCCAGCCCACCAGGTCCAAATTGTTTTACTGCTGAAATGTGCAATGAAAAAAAAGGGATACACAATGACATAAAAAAAAATCAAAATGACATAAATAAAAAAAAATAAAAAAGCGAGCCTTGAACCATCTACAGCAAGCAAAACAAAAGATTATTTCTGAGAGGACATTAGACTGAATTATATAATTTTGTAAATCCTTTCTGAGATGACCTTGGACTGCAAAGGGTTAAGTGAAATTTTATAAATGTGGAGAAAATTTTTGGGCATGCTTGCAATGAATAACAATAGTGCAAAAATAATATTTGAAACTGATGTAAAGTAAAAGTACAGAGATTTAAGATTTAAAAGAGCCAACAAAATGTGAAGTCTTAACTAAAGGAAGATTACGAAAACATTATGGAAAAGAATATTTTAGAATGAGAAGTAAACAAAAATGTACTAATTACAATTCTAACCAAACTCCTAGTCTGAGAAACATCAACATTTTAACATACATTTTTCTTAACAGAGTAAGTTGAATGGATCTGCAGATTAGCACACTGATACACCCCCCCCACTACTGTGACATCATCAAACTTTTCCCCCACCACATCATTTTTTTTTATTTATTGGTATGATGTCTCTGTGTATATTTTACTAATTTACATCATCTATCCACTTTACACATTTATGTACAATTTTCTCTTTTGCACATGCCAACAAATAGATTTTAGTCTTTTGCTATACTTCCAAACTGTTTGAGCTCTGCCTTTTATCCAGTGGATATTGCACACCTCTCTTCTGTAAATCACATACATTTGAGTCTCATGTCTCATTATTGTGTAATATCATATCTTTTGCATATATCCTATGCACAAATCACAGTTTGCTTTTTTGCAAAGAGAGAAAATCTTGCACTTTTCTAGCTACCAAATTTTAATTACAACCCTAGCATTATTTATAATACTTAACCCATTAGAATTTAAACCAGTCAAATCCAGCTAAAATGCTCTAACTTGTTTTATGCTGAAACTGGACAGATTCAGCCTCTCACACCTATGCTACAATGTTATTCTAAAATCAAACAACTACATCTTTAAAGTAATTCAAAAGTTATTGTATGAAACACTGATTGTGTTGGCCAGCCAGAGATTTCACCACACATTAAGTATAATTTGGTTGCATTATGTACATAATTTCAAACTTTTACTTCCTACAAATTAAGCAAAGCTACTTCCCAGAGAGCACTGATATTGTATACTCACTGTTGCTATCTAATACTTTGGTCTATGTCCCGTTAGCCATCAGGCCTTTGAAATCTAGACCATGCTTTTTGCAACTCTCACAATCAGAACTAGAACAAAAAGTTCTCAGAGATAACTAATAGTGAAGTCATGATAAAACTTCAAGAGCTGTAACAAATATAAAGAGACTGCAGACAACACCATTGTCACTTCAATCAATTTTCAACAAAAACACTGTAGCTCAACATGCTGGCAAAATTTACACCATGGCAACTTGTATCAACTTTTCTAAAACTATATCAGCTACTCCAACAGTTTTGAAACTTTTGTAACTACCTCTCTCTGGTGTATATCCGTTATCCTATTACTAATACCAAGCATGTAATTTGCATATGACCAACATATCACAATGCCCATCATCATCCTCATTTAGCATTCGTTGTCCATACAGGCATGGGTTAGATGTATTCGACCGGGACTGGCAGGCTGGATGGATGGCCACACCAAGCACCTGTCTGGTTTGGCCTGGTTTCTACAGCTGGATGCCCTACCTAACACCAACCACTCTGAGAGTGTGGGGGTGTTTTTTACGTGCCACCTGCATATGTGCCATTCGTGTGACACAAAGGATTTTGGTGATTTAATGCGCCACCCATATGTGTGTCATTCGCATGACAAAGGCTTTTGGTGGATGTATGTGCCACCCACACAGATGCCAATTGCGAGGCACCAACGACTACTCCGAGTGTGCTATAGGGCTATGTTTCCTTTTGCTATTTTGTCTGAGATATGTTTTTCATGCTCTCCTATACACTTGAAGATTGACAGTTGATATTAGGCTTGAGCTTCTACAGAGTAATGTTTTGTGGGGGATTCTAGAGGACTGCTACAGTGATGATTGACAGGCAGTAATTTGATAAAAGATTTGGAGTGATGAAACACAACAGAGATGATGCAAAGAGGAAAGACGGGTGCACTAAATGGACTTGTCCAGAAGAGTAGGAAGTTTCTATAGTAGTAAAGGAAAGGTACCATCTATGGGTGAATGACAGTAGCAGCTACACCGTGAAGGATGTGAAAGTATCACTTTTATGTGAGTTACACTTGAGCTTTATAGTGTCAGCAAATGATCAGACCTCAAATACTTCAAATACTTGACACGCAAAATGAAGCCTAGATTTTGGATACATGTTTGATAATATTACAGATGCAGTATAACTATGATAATTTGAGTAGCCAAAACGAGAAGTAGAGTACTTGATGCAAGCACAAGAAAAAATTGAAACCACATATGGTTAGGATCCACAAGTTTATTTTGTAATAAGGTTGTGGGTGTGATTTCATTACACCATGCCTTAACTGACTTCAATCACAACTTAACCTTGACAAATACTTTGTAATATGAAAACTTTGCAGAAGCCTATTGTGTATGTCTATATATCTATCTTACACTAATGTATTCTTTTACGTGTTTCAGTCATTTGACTGCGGCCATGCTGGAG
>JACXVO010004134.1:166008-178619 GCA_015501135.1 Hapalochlaena maculosa
ATGTCTTCATTTCATTAGTTTTGAATTAAAATATTCCACCAAACCTTCATCCCAATTTGTATTCCTGGCACTAGCTTAATTATGAGTAAATTATTTTACTAAATTCTTTGTTATATTTATAATTAATTGGAAGAAACACAGTACATCTCAAAATAAATGTGATAATGAAAGGGTTCAATATGCCTAAAAGTAATTATATTCACAAATGAGTCCATAAAAGTAACAGTAATTTAATTCATTGGTGGAATACACATATGGCAAACCAGTGACCCTCACCATTGCCACCATATGGTAGCTGATCAACGTCTATTTTTGATTAGCAGGCTAAATCTGTGAATAGATTGCTAAACTGAGAAAAGTAAAAACAAAAATCTAAGTAGGTTGTGATTGCTATCATATTGTTAAATAAAAATTTAGATGCACTTTGACCTTTATTTCAATCAAAGGCATACTTTTGAAGTTGGTCGGTGCCTTTCGAAGTTGGTTACTGAGTAGCAGCGCGTTTTAGTTTCATTTCTGAAAACAAGAGTACCTGTCAACAACTGTATCGACTTGTCAACGAATATAGTTTTTTTTTATGTGGGCGCTTTGTTTCACTTTTTTAGTTTCACTTAATGTAGGCGCTTTCTTTCACTTTTGATGTGGGCTTTTAGTCACCCTCTCTATGTCTTTTCCACTCTCTCTTTCTCTATCTTTTCTCTCAGTATGTCTTTCTCACACTCTCTTTCTCTCTGTGTTTTCTGTCATTGCAATGGCAACGGCGGTTGTTTGCTGTTGTGATGAAAGAGTGTTTTTCCTCAGCTGGGTAGACCACCAACACCGCCGTCGCCGTTGACACATTTCCCATCTCCACGACAGCCAACAAGGGAACAAGACTCCTTCCACCAGCTAGAAATAGTAGTTAATCTCACCCTGCGATTTTTTATAGCAATATGACAGGACGACCACACACACACACACACACATACACTAGCAGATGTACCAGATGAGATTAGCTACTATTTCTAGCAGGTGGAATGAGTCTTGTTGGCTGTCGTGGAGGTGGTAAATGTGTCAGTGGCGATGGCAGTGGTGGTGGTCTACAAATGTAGAAAATTGCTTTACGCATCTATTTGTTACACATGATTACCAACTGCAGTGGAAAGTATCCATTTTCAAAAGTACTAGGGATTTAAAATAAATTTAAAATAAATTAAGTACCACAATGGGCATATATAAATTGATTGAACAAGCTCGGTAAAGAGCTTTGAACAAGTTTTTATGAGTTAAAATAAACATTTTTCAGTATCACCAACAGATTTTCTTAAGCAAATCTAGAAAATGCAATAGTTAGATTTGTAGTTTTACTAAGCAATTAATTTGTTTTTGATTTAAAAAAAAAATTAGGTCCCCTTCGTAATATATGCAACAGATTCCACTCTAGCTTAACCCAGTCCTACTTTGAGCACCATTGTCTTTTGGACTGCAGTGCAAAAATAGTTCTAAGGTTAGATTGTATAAGTTATGTTCTGACATTTTGTAGTTTATCATCAGTATCTTTATTGTGGACTGGTCTTCATCAACTATAATAATTCTGAGTTTTCCTTTGCAGTTGACTGAAGAAACTAAACGAAGCATTCATCCATCTGTATCTGCCTATCTGCAGCTTTCTAGATCCTGCTAATCCTTAAAAAAAAAAACTTGACTAGATGGTGAGATTTAGTTTGATGTCCACCAGTTATAACCTTAAATTTTCAAGCTAATATTTTCATAGTTATTGTTAGTATTGAGATATTTAATGCATGGAAATTTAAAGATCTAATTATAAATAATTATGTGAAAAGAAAAAAGAAAATAAGCAAAAAAAAAACAGTATTAGTCAATGAATAATACTTTAATTAATCAATTTGGAGGCCCAATGGCCTAGTGGTTAGGGTAGTAGACTCATGGTCGTTAGATCACGGTTTCGATTCCCAGACCGGACATTGCGTGCGTTTCTCAAGCAAAAAACACCTTATCTCCACGCAGCTATGGCAGGGGTGGTGGCGAACCCTGCTGTACTTTTCTGCCACAACTTTCACTTCTATCTTTCCTATCTTGTTTGTCCCCTCTATATATAGCCCCTTGTGGGTAATGAAGAAATATATATAGTGGAGGCGCAATGGCCCAGTGGTTAGGGTAGTGAACTCGCAGTCGTTGGATAGCGGTTTCGATTCCCAGACTGGGTACTGCATGTGCTTATTGAGTGAAAAACACCTTAGCTCCATGTGACTCTGGCAGGGGATGGTGGCAAACCCTGCTGTACTCTTCCACCACAACTTTCTCTCTTTCCTATCTTGTCTGTCCTTGTTTGTCCCCTCTATGTATGGCCCCTTGTGGGTAATAAAGAAATAAATATTTTAATTAATTTGGAAAATATGGGAGGCAACTCCAGATATCTTTTATTTTCAATGACCTCATCAGGGAAGCATAGATTTTTGTCTTTCTCACCAAAGTAATGAGAGAAGAATCACAGATAGTGTTACTGAGTCATTTATTTTCTTATGGTTATTCTCATATGGTCATATGAGGTTGCGGGTAAGCAAGGGCATGTTCCCCATAGAAAATCAAGCTAGAAAAAAAGCCTCATGATAGCAAAAGAGAAAACGCACCAGCCAGTCAGCCAGCCAGCTAGCCAGCTCAAGAAGGAAGGTGTGAACTCTCATTCTGGGTTGCACAAGTACGACTTGCGTTATTATGGCCAATGGCCTGAGGAGAAACTTTGGTTGAGGGTGGGAAGCTGGAATGTGAGAGCAGTCTGGGTGTAAGGGGAACTGAAGTCTGTGAGGAATTGAGGAAGAGGAGGGTGAATGTATTTTGTGTGCAGGAGGCTAGGTAGAGGGGCCAGGGTGCAAGATTTGTGGGAGTTTTAGTAAAGGAAGAAATCTGTGAAAAGGCAGTATAGGTCAGAAGAAGAAACAAGAGTGATAACAGTAGCATTAGCATTTAAGGAAGAAGTGGTGAGGGTGATTTGTGGGTGTGGCCTGCAAAGTGGAAGAGGGATCACTGAGAAAGAGTGTTTTTGTTTTTTGGTGAAATGGTGAACAAGTGGGACTTATAAAGGGTGATTAAAATGGTTTTGGGCATGAGTAATTTTAATGGACATGTTGGGAAATGGATCCAGGGCTTCAAGGGTGCCCATGGAGGAAATGGAATTTGGGGGAGAAATGCAGATAGGAAGGATACAGTTTTAGTTTGGGGATGAGAAAGAGCTGCATGTGATGAAAATGTGGTTTAGGAAAGCAGAGAAAAGGAAGGTGACTTTCAATGCAGGAAGGAATGAGACAGAGATTGATTTTGTCTTGGTTGGCAGAAAAAAAAGAACAGAAAGTATCTGAGAGATGTGAATACAATAGCAGGGAAGTTGCAGCACAGGTTGGTGACTGCTAACTTGGATAAGGGGAAAGTTAAAAAAGGGTGTGAGAAAGGGAATGGTAGAGAGGAGAAATGCATGGAAACTGAAGGAAGAAGAAACAAGAGCAGGTTTTAAGGAGAGAGTCGGGGAGCTGGTAAGCATTGATGTATGGCATTTTTGGAAGTCGTTTAAAGAAGGGGCACTAAGAGCATGTGGTGAAGTGTGTAGAAGGATGACAGGATGGAGAAATTGAGAAGATATATGGTGATGGAACGAGGAGGTGCATAAGCTTTATGTAATACAGAACTGAGCAAATGAATGCCAGGTATAATGACCTGAAGAATTGTGGAAAATGATTGATTGCAAGATGCATAAGGAAAGAGGTTGATCAGGCTGGATGAGAACCTAGATAGACTGTTTATGTTTATTGAATTCATGAAAAAAGATGGACGAGATGATGAGGGAGTGATGGCAGGTTGAATTTTAGTGAGAGGGTTAAGGGAGGAGTTTGGAAGGACTTATGAATGAAGGGATGAATGGGATCAGAGGGTAGAAGTTGCTGTGGTGTGGGGGCCAATGGAGAGGGTTAGTTGAGAATAAGTTGTGGAGTCAATGAAGGAAATGAAAGCAGGAGAGGCAGCCAGTTCATCAAAAGTAAGAGTAGAAATGATAGCTACAAGTGGAGAGATAGGGATTGTTGTGATGATGGAGCCCTGCTAGGGTGTGTTCGATGGAAGAGGAGTGCCAGATGATGGAAGAGGAGTGCCAGATGAAGAAGAGTGCCAGATGAGTGCTGAGTATGGTGGTGGTACCGATCTTCAAGGAGAAGGGGGATACAATGAGTTGTGGGGTGTATAGGGGAGTGAAGTTATTGGAGTATGGAATGAAGATAGTGGAAAGGGTGTTGGAGAGGATAATTCAGAAAGTGGTGGATGTGGATGAGATGCAATTTTGTTTCATGTCAGGAAGGTGGACAATATATGCAGTGTTCACTGTAAGGAGGTTGCAAGAGAAATACCAAGATAAAGTTTGCTTTGTTGATCTGGAGAAGGCATTTGATAGGGTTCCAAGGAAGGTGATTGAATGGGCATTGAGGGAGAGAGGTGTACTAGAAGAAATAGTGAGGACAGTGATGAGTTTGTATGAGAGTATAAAGACAAGGGTTAAAATTGGATTGGAGCTGTGGGAGAAATTTGCAGTGGAAGTTGGGTGCATCAGGGATCTGTGTTGTTGCCATTGTTGTTTGCAATAGTGATTGATGTGATGACAAAGAGTTCAAGAGAAATATTGATAATGGAGATATTCTATGCAGATGACTTTGTTCTGATGAGTGAGATAATGGAGGGATTGAGAGAGAAGTTTTGGAACTGGAAGGAGGCATTTGAAAGCAAGCGTTTGAAGGTAAACCCCGGGAAGACAAAAGTAATGGCTAATGGGTGGAAAGAAAAGTGTTAGTGAGTAAGGTGGATCTATGTGGTATACATGGGAGGAGGGTAATGGCAAATGTGGTATTCTGTTTGAGATGTGAGAAATGGATTCATGCTAGATGTACAAAAATGAAGGTGACCCTAAGACTGATAAGAGGGTTTGTTAGTAGAAGATATGGGGAAGGAGCTGGAGGACTGACAAAACCAATGTAAAAGCTATGTGACAAGGTGGAAACAGTGAAGGAGTCTTGTTATTTGGGAGTAAGTGGCGGGTATAAGTGGTGGATGTGAAGCAGCTGTGACAGCAAGAATGAGATTTGACAGGGTGAAGCTCAGGGAATATGGAGCATTGTTGTATGGGAAAAGGTTTTCATTGAGGACGAAAGGGAGGGTCTAAAGGAGTTAAGTGCAAACTGCAATGCTATACGGGAGCGAGATATGGGGCCAGAAGGAAAGAGAGATGGCGATTTTGAGAAGGACTGAGAGAGTAATGGTGGGAGGAACGTGTAGGGTGCAGCTGTTTGATAAAAGGAGGACTGAGGACTTGATGAGGATGCTGGGGTTGGAGAAGCCAGTGGAATAACTGGCAAGGGCGAGTGGAGTGTGGTGGTATGGGCATGTGTTGAAGAGGGACAGGTGCATGCTCTGAGAGAAATGTTAATGTTTGAGATGAATGGACCATGAAAGTGAGGTAGACTGAGGTAGACATGGAGGGGACAGGTAGAAGAGGAGGGTGGGAGGGTTGGTTTGAAAGAGGAAGACACCCCAAATCGGGCAAGGTGGTAAGATGGTGTGAGAATGGATCTCCCCTCATGCATGCAGGCTGCTCACTGTTTTTGATGTATCTTACAAGCATACTTTTTTCTTTCTTTTTTCTTTTTATTTATTTAAATCATCCTGTGCTTTACTTGAAGACATTGCCTGAACTCTCTTCGATGAGTTGCAGTGCACCTGAGCACTTTATGAAATTACTTTATTATTATTATTATTATTATTATTATTATTAAAACCCGGAGTTGAAATAATGGAAATGATGATTCTCATATTGTCATAGATAATGCATTATTGAAAAATAATTTCTAAAATGCATTTTATGGTTAGAAGATGCAATTTCTGATTGACTCAAATGTTACCTTCAGTTTTTTGCTCAAGTTTATTGCATATATAACCAATATTACAAACAAACATACAGTATATCTTAACATAAAACATTCTGATATTGTATATGTTTATATTTCAAGCTGTATAAGGATTTCTGATAAAGGGCATTGTGATGAATAGTTTTTCTTCAATAAAAGCTAAATCATAATATCATATAAAGTAACAAAACTAATTAAGTAAATAATACCCATGACAGAGTACTGTAATAAAAGAAATATATCATCATTATAATAGAATATTTTTCTCTCAGAAACAGGATGTAATACAACATTAGAATGTCATAGAGTATATGGGGAGAACTCTACCAAATTTTCCTGAGACAAAATCAGTAAAGTTCTCCTGTGAATTTCACATCCCAAATCAGTTTGAGTTGAGATCATTCTACCACTTCAACATAAACTGCAACATTACTGGAACCACCCAAACCAATGTAGTATATTATCATACAATATCTTATATAGTACTGCATGATAAAGTAGCTTGTAGTGTAGAAGTCTGTATCACAGATAGGTTGTATCATAGATTTTGGCAGTAGCTTCCTAATAAAATATGTAAGGTTATCGTTTAGCCCAAGGTCAGCAAAGATCAAGTAGACTTAGTATCAAAAACATTTAAGTTATTACCTTTCCATATATTTAGACGTATCTAGAACAACAATATCTTATAAGTCTTTTCCTTGGTTAAGACAGAAAGATGTGCTTTAGCATTTAACTGATCAAATCTGGCCTAGATATTCTATCCATTTTATGCTTGAATTGGCCAGATTTGGCTTCTCACATCTACCTTATAATGTCACTCTAAAAATATATACAATCATATCATATCAAATAAAAATATATACAATCATATCATATCAAAGACACAAGATAATATGTAATTAATTCAAAGCAATGTGAATAACAAAGTAATCTGAATGCTAAAGGGTTAAAAATCAATTTGGCTTCTATTTCTAGCTATTTAAATGACCATATGGAGGCTTCCTAGTTGGCATAAATATACAAAGTTGTGTACTATAATGTATCTTAATATAGTATCACGTACTATGAATCATTATAATAGAGGGATCAGAATACTATGATTGTTTTGATAAAGGAAATGAAACACAACATATTTCAATATAAAAACAATATTAAATATGGTTTATTGTGAAGTAAGAAATGTTAAACAATGTTGTCATACAATGCCCTATGTATATTAGTGTCTTGGGAAATAGCTGAAAGAAGTAGTGTCTATATGATATAAAGAGCTATTATTCAGAGTTATTTCTCCATGAGTTAAGATTATATATTACTGTATGATAATATAATATAGGAAATACTGGATATACTTCACATTTTCTGCACTACTTACAAAGACCCTGTTATTTAAAAATAACAGTTATTTTATAAAATCAGATTTAAATGTATGTCATTATAATGTTTAATACACTATTTCAATATTCAATCTATGCTAATGGAATCAATATATTTTTAAGTGAGTTAATTCCTATATTAGTTAAAAGATTGTGAAAGCCATATTTTCAAACAAGAATTTTTTAGTTGAACAAGTTGTAGGGAAAACCATGTTCTCTGATGGGTTTCTTCATTATTAAGATATAAAGTTGGATTGTATTATAATCTTAGTTTTATCTGAAACAAATAATACATAGACACTAACTAATGTATCTGATATGAACAATACATTATGAAAGATGTTAATCTAAGTTAAATATGATAGCTGAGATGTATAACAAAGTTAAATTAGGTATCACAGTTGAGCCATATAACATAACACAGCTGAAAGGTTTCCATGTTTTAACTAAATATGCAAGTCTGTAAATTTGTATATGAAAAAAAGGTATGCACATGTTCATATGTGCAGTGAAATGTATACATACAAATGATTGGCACTAGAAATAACCTTCTCCCATAGGGATCACCAAAATAGATCACATTAAGTTAACGGGTTACAAATTCAGAGTACTATGTAAGTACTGTAGCCATGTCACTGGAAAAAGTTATAAAATTTAAAAACAAAAAAACTTCTTGTCTGTTGTATGCAAGGGATCTAAGGATAAAAATTTAGTTAACATACATCTGTGAATACAGGAAAGATTTCTACAACAATATCTGATAATTTGTAATATTTTCTGTGATAACAGTCAACATGTTATGTAGTAATTATTTTTGGAGTTTGACTGGACATATGGTCTCTCAGTAATGAGAGTAGATGAAATTTAAAAGTATTTCTTTTTATATATCTGGACAAAATCACATTCAACAAAATTTAGAAAATGTCACCTAACATTCACGTTTGACTTTCAATTTATTTTGGAAGTCAAGATTAATGAAAACAAAAAGGAACTACTCTCCTCAGCTTATTAATGACCAGTAGGGATATTGTATTTCATTATGCAACTATGATATACTACAAAGTATATTAAACGTTTTTATTAGTCAATACTGTGTTCTGCTGTGTTAGCAGTGCTATTACATCACTTGATAAGGTTATCTTATCATAGCAAAACCAGTGTTGGCAATAATTCCTATGAAAATCTGTAGAGATAACCCTACCCAGTGGTCCTTAGTTTATATGCTCACATGTGGCACTTTACAAACACATATATTTACTGACAGGAGGATATTCATCGCTTGTGGATGCTGTTGCTGGAGCAATATTACTTTTATTTTCTTGTGATTGATTAATTAATGATCCTGTGTTTACTGCTTCTGTTGAAGCTTCATTACCTTTCTGCAATGTCTGAACATTACTGCCACAGTTTTCATTACAGCTATTGCCGATGTTGTTGCTGTTGTTATTAGAATTATTACTGGAACAAATGTGAGAGGAAATATGTTGAGAATTAGAATGGATAATTTGGATAGGTTGTGATTGTAAAGATGGTACTTTTATGTTATGAGTACGTTTATGTCTTTGCAAAGCATCTCTACGGGAAAATTGCTTAGGGCAAATCTCGCAGTGATATGGTTTTTCACCAGTATGAATCCGTGCATGAATACGCAAATAGTCTCTCTGAGAAAACTGTTTCAGACAAACTTCACAGTGGTAAGGTTTCTCTCCAGTATGTGATCTCCTGTGTACAGCTAGTGTATTTTTACGTGCAAATCTCTGCCCGCAAAATTCACATTCAAATGGACGTTCACCTGTGTGAATACGCTGATGTACAACCAAGTAGTCCTTTTGCATGAATTGTTTGAAACAAATGTTACATTGATAAGGGCATATCTGAGATTGATTCTGTTGATGAGCTTGCAAAGTATTTTGTGGTGGCAAATGCTTGGGACTTTGACTTTGAGAGAATGGCTTAAAACCAACATGTGTTTGCCTATGTACCTGCAATGCAGCTTTCTGTGAAAACTGGGCAGAGCAAATTTCACATTTGAATGGCTTATTTCCAGTATGTGAACGTCTATGTATTACTAAAGTGTCTTTCCGAGAAAACTTTTTTGGACAAAGATCACAGTGGAATGGTTTTTCCCCGGTATGTATACGTTTATGTATGACAAGATAGTCCTTCTGTGCAAACTGCTTGAGACACACATCACACTGGTATGGTTTCTCACCTGAATGACGTACTCTATGAATTTTGAGAGTATCTCTACGAGCAAAGCTTTTTGAACAGATGTCACAAACAAATCTCTTGATTTTTACTTTAGTCTGAGGATGATGGCACCTTTGATGAGAAAGAAGCTTATCTCGTTTTATGAAGCTCATCCCACAGAAAGAACAACTATACGGCTTTTCAAAGGTATGCTGAGTACGTCGGTGTATTTGAAGTGTCTCGCGTCGAGAAAATTTCTGAATGCAGAAGTCGCACTGAAATGGTTTCTCACCTGTATGTGTTCTGTAATGTATTTGAAGTTTATCTTTTTGAGAAAATTGTTGGAGACACACATCACACTGGAATTTTTTTTCACCTGTATGTATCTTGCGGTGGATTTGTAATGTACTCTTTCTCGCAAAAGGTTTTGAACAGAACTCGCATACAAATGGTCTCTCACCAGTATGGACACGCCTGTGAATCTGCAAATAGTCTCGTTGAGCAAATTTCTTCCAACAAATATCACAGCTATGTTTCTGTTTCCTAGAACTGTGTGGATTATTGCTATGTGTTTGTTTATGGCTTTCAAGTTTCTGCCGCTTAGCAAACTGCATTCCACACACATCACATCTGAAAGAGGTTTCACCAGTATGTGTCCTTCGATGAATCTGAAGTGTGTCTCGCCGAGCAAATTTCTGAATGCAGAAATCACACTGATAGGGCTTTTCCCCAGTATGACTACGCTTGTGTATTTTCAGGTAATCTTTTTGAGCAAATGACTGAAGGCATATATCACATTGATACTTTGGTTTATGCTGTTGTGGGCTTTCCATTTGATAGTGTGATTGATAGGGCACTTTGTTGTCCTGTTCTTGGTAGTATATTGTGTTTTGCTGTTGAAATTTAAGCTTTTGTTGATCTTTAACACTGTCAAGCTGTTTAAAATGAGTTTTCTGGTGAATTTTCAACGTATCTTTTCTAGAGAACTGTTTTTGACATATTTCACAATGGTAGGGTCTTTCTCCAGTGTGTAACCTTTTGTGTATCTGTAGATAGTCTTTCTGAGCAAATTTTTTTAAGCATATATCACAGTGAAATTGTTTCTCCCCAGTGTGAGTACGCTTATGGATTCGCAAGGTATCCCTACGACCAAAGCATTTTGAACAAATATCACATTGAAATGGTTTCTCTCCAGTATGAATTCTTCGATGAATCTGCATTAAATATTCCTGAACAAACTCCTTTCCACAGTAACCACAGAATAGTTGCCTAGGTTTTGTACTTGTGCTAATTTTACTTGTTTCGAGTTGATGCTTTTGATCAATAGTGGCATCCGAATAGAATGACTTTGATGATGAAGACATTGCCAATGATAAGGTGGCTTCTGAAGTGATCTGTTGAGGTTTTTGGTGACAGTGAGGGCTGCTTTGTTTTATAGATGAATTATTTGTCATAATATCTTCTGACATAGATGATGATTGCGCTGGTGGTTGTGTTGGGGATACATAGCATGGTTGACTGGATGGACTACCATATATATCATTAAGTAGAACTGTTTCATTGACTGGTGTTAGTCGAGGTGTTTGAAGACCTGAATCCAATGGAAAGTGTTTGCCCGGGACATTGTTATGCATAGATTTTTCAGCAATGTTATTTGATGGAGATGAACAAGAATTTGACTGTTCATGAGAACTGTTTCTATGGTTGTTTTTGTGGTTTCCATCAGTGTTAGTTGTATTGCTACTACTTGAACTGTGCTGCATGTGTTTTCCAATTCCATGACTAGATCTTGACATTCCTCTGTTTTCTTCATTATGGAAGTGCTGACTGCTGGTACTATTATGGATTTGTTTGTCTGGCAAATTACTTTGAGAGTTTTGAGAAAAATGTTTTTCAGAAGTACTATGTGACATTCTGTGTGATGATGGATGAGTCACAAGATTCTGAACATACTGTTTGCCACTTCCATCACTTTGAACGTGCTGCCCTTGTTGCATACTTGATCTTTGAGAAAAACTTTTTCCAGAAACAGATGTATCATTGCTGTGGATCTGTTTTTCAGCAATATGTGTTATTCTCTGTGGAGGTAAGGTGTGTCGTGGTAGAAAATCCTTAGGAAAAAGATCTGAGTGAAACACTGAATCAGTTATGTATGCCATTCTAGGCGTTTCCAAGCAATGCTTCTGAGGGAATTCCTTACTAAACATATCACAGTGAATAGGGTTTTCTGTTATATAGGTTAGTCGTGGTGTGTCTAATCTTTGAGAGAGATCTCTCCCATAAATGTCACAGTAAATTGGTGTTTGATTGCGCTGGCTTATTCTGTGAGTTGCAATGCTATGTCTAGGTGAATATTGTTTACTATGAAGACTTCCATGACTGGCTCTATCACTAATGGATCCATCCATATTCAAAGGATGTTTCTAGTGTCTATGTAAAAAATATATCTGTCATTTTATTAATCATCTCAAATTGAGCCAAGATTAAAGTGAACCTAAAACACTTTTTTATGACAGTTCAGAATAGAAATTCTTTCTCCAAAAGCATTATTTGAAAACCTGAAAAGAAGAAAAATACTCAAATAAGTTGAGGACTGATGAATGGTGATACATCCAAAATTTAAATAAAAGAACATAAATATAGCTGTCAACCTGTTGTTTTAATAGGTCAATATAAAATGATATTCAGAAGCAAAAAGAAACAATGATATGACTTGTCAGAACAAGAAGAGCATCAACTTAAATGAATTGTTACATTTAAGTTCATCTCTCTTTGTTATGACTCAAGTTCAAATTTCATTAGAGTTACTCTTTTATGTTTCTAATCTTTCATTAGTTTCAGTCATTGAACCGTGGTCATGCTGAAGCACTACTTCCAAGGTTTTAGTTGATTACATTAACCTACACTCACCATATTTATTTTAATTTAGTGCTTATTTTATTGATCTCTTCTGAATGGCAAAGTTAAATTTTGATTTATAGAGATGCAGCTTGATACACTATATTACACCAGTTAAAACACACACACACACACACACACACACATTGGGTAGACTTCTGCACAGTTTACATCTACCAAATTTTTATTTCTTCATTGCCCACAAGGGGCT